>JAVSBS010013309.1:0-33991 GCA_033124195.1 Coracias cyanogaster
AGAGAGAGTTACTGGAAGACAAAAATGTCCTGCGGTGCTGCCTGTGTCCTGCAGGCTTAGCGAGTAGACAGGGTCTCCAGTCCCGCCAGCTTTGTTAAGGTGATGGTGGCAGCTCAAGTGACTCTCTGGGCAATGGAGATTTTTGATAATGATAACCCTAGGGATTAGGTTGCCATTACATGATTCTCAGCTTTAACTAAAACCAGAGAAAGCTAGAAAAAAAATAATCCTAATGGCTTCAAGGAAGTTGAAGTCTATGAGCTCTAGATGATCTGATTCTGTGATATATTGCTTTAAAATCTCCTGAAACACAACTTTGGAAGATTGTCTCAAGATTTTGAATGTGTGCAGTTGGCAATACCAGCAGATAGAAGGGACAGCGAGCCCAAGAGCAGGGCAGAGCCTCACACTCTGCTGCGACACAGAATAAGCAGGCCAAGATTTGCAGCCGCACAGCTGCCAAAACACCATGGAAGGCAATGCAGGTCTACCACACCATGCCCTGCCATGGTGTAACAGCAGCAGCAACTGTGAAGGTGAGCCCAAAGCTAATCCAGTTCAAAGGAGGAGGTGTGGAAATTTCTTAGTTTAACTGAGAGCCTTTCCAGGGGAAAAGAATAGGGTAATAAATGACCCTTCTTTGGATTTCATGAAAGGGAGCTCAGATCATTATTGTGAGAGCTTCCCCTGATAGAAAGTGTGAAATATGGAAGTCCAAGAAGCCACCTATGTACTTGGGTAAGGTGCAGGTAAGGGTTGTGGGAAGATAAGGAAAACACATGTGCCAAAAAAAGGGTAGGGGAGAGTGAAAAATTAAAGTCTCCTGGGGTTGTTATATTAAGATACAAGAAAAAGGAGTTGAAAGGAAAAGAAACCAGTGGCACCCTTTTATGTGATCCCAACTAGCTTTAGTAAACCAGATAATTTCCCTTGAAAAATAGGGGCCCACTGTAACAAGATTTTGAGGGCTCAAAAAATGTTAGGGAGTTCCATATGTACCATAGTGCTGTCCTGAAACAGCAGCATTTCAGCAAATTATTTAGCATTGTGCAGAGTGGAGCTTCTTTCCATGTGTACAATCGTAGGACCTGTGGTCTTACAAAAAAGTCATGCCATTCTTTAGCAAACTATGAGTTCACAAGGTTTGTTTAAAGTCTCACACTAATTTGTAGTATGTCAGGTGGGTTTTTTAATTCAGAGAGTTTGTTTTGTTCTTTTGTGTGTGTTTTTGTTCTTTCTTTTTTTTTTTTCTTTTTATAGTGAAAGAACAAAGTTAAACCCTCAGAGTTTTGGGCCTGCTGTCTCAAGGCTGAACCCCATATCTAATCTCTAAGTTCCCCTGGACAGAGTACTTCATTCTTGTTTTCCTAGTGTAAAAAACAAGGAGCTCTGAGAAACAGTCAGCTAGTAACTTCATTTCAGGGTGGTCATTTGATTTCTTCTTGAATCGGGCAGCTTGAGATGCTTGAAAACAACTCAGTGTATATCCCCCAGAGGATACATATACATGACATCTCTGATGTGTCTAAGTTCCCTTGGCCTCTGTCCAGGAACATCCAGATTTCCTGACTCATGGCAATGTACCCTGTCTGGTTGTACTTCATTAGCAGCAGCTCAAAAATCAGAACAGTATTCTGCTATTGCATAAGTTTTTCCAAGCAATAAACAATAACACCCCACCACAAGCTTTATTACATTTATCTTGGAATTCAAGATCCAGAAGAGACTGCTGCTTATTATTTTCTTTAATGGATATCCAAAAAGAATGTAAGAGTTTACTCTTTAATAAATATTTTCAGGATAGCTTAGTATCTTATTAATTAAATGGTCTGAAAAGGAAGAATAAATGCTACAGAAGCTATAAGAAGCCAATAATGTTTCTTCCAGTTGAGAAAAATGGTTTATTTTTTCTTGTCATATCAATGTTATTGTTATATCAGCACTTATACACTCAAATGGTGAGGGTAAATGTACAGCTACAGAAGCTGAAAATTAGTAGGAAAAATTACATTTTATAGGACTAGTAACATACCTTTCAGTAAGTCCTACTCTAAATAGCTCCTCTTTGCTTGCATCTGAAGCATTTGTTTAAAACATTTTAAAAGCAGTAGCATTATCAACTGGCTTAAAGCGAGTTTGAAAATAAACAGTCCATGACTGTTACTGGGGTTCATTAAAAGAAAACTCTGTCTGACTCTAAAATCTATTTTGGAGCTACGACTGCTCCACTCCCCTGCTTGTGGCATGATGCAGCTGCTCTTTCTTTAATATTTTTGCTGACAGCTACAGCTGACAGATAACATTTCAGTTCAACCCAACATCAACCCTATCTCAAGACTCTCCTTACTTAGACTGAAAATGCTGCCTTCCTTGCGGCTTCACCTGCATCACAGTGCAACCCTGTAACTATGCAGTTATTCATGCTGGTCACTTCTAGTAGAGTAGCAGGAATAGGCCTGCAGCTAGGTCATGTGTTGGGGAGTGCATCAGCCATCCCATGGTTACTAATGGTGCAGCAACAGCTCTTCTTTCCTTTCATCTTCTCTCTCAGGCTCTATGGAAAGAAGAACCTGAATCTGAGAATAAAAATAATACTGCATATATAGCTATGCAATACATCAAGTGATAATTTACATTTTACATTAACTGTCACTTTAAGTCTTTGATTTAGTTATATTTGTTGTCGTGGTCAAGATAAAAATATTGTGTCCATCTTAATGTATAATCCCCTAGCAAACAGGCTTTGATTTTTTGGTTCATAAAAGTTTTCATGTAATAATCAATCACTCAGTCATACTGTGGTGATTGGAACAAAATCCAAAAGGATTTTCTCATAATCCACAAAAGGAACTTTTAACAGATTCACCACTGTTTCCCTCCCAGACAGAAAACAAGAACATTTATAGTGTTCCCAGTTCTGCCCTTGAACCTCTGAAGCTGTAAGAGAGAAGAAGAAGGTGAAGAATAGGTTTCAGAAGTAGCCAGCATATAAGAGAGAGACCCAAAGACAAAACTGGGAAGGAGGCATTTCTCAGTTAGTCCTTCAAAGGAATTCCCAGGAAAATTAGTTATGATTAAGACTGTACATATATCTGATTTTTTTTTTTTAATTGATGGCTGAACCTAAAAAATAAAAACAAATAAATGCTTTGTTATATTTTGTCAGTATTTACACTGAGGAACATTTGTTTTTTGTTTGGATTAAATATTTTACCAGACTACTCCAAAATGTTGTTTCTATTATGGGTCTCTTATAGCAAAATCTAAAGAACAAGAAGACAAGTGGGAGTTTGGAACTATGAAAACACCCAAAACAAACCAGAAAGGAAAAGGTTACAATACTTTATTGCTACAGTATAGGAATTAGAACACAGTCTTCCATCTCCCAGGAAAATATTTTAAATACAAGGTATTCTGAGATGACTGCTTCACTCTTTGCAGAAAAGAAGAGTCTACTTTGTGTGAAATACTTAAATATTCACTAGAGCACGAGTTGATAGGTGGGAAGACCCTAAACTACATGCCAAGTCATAGGGTCGGTCTTACTTATTCCCTGTGACCCAAACTTAACTTATTTTTATTGAAATACCCGTTTTGAATCACCCAGACAATTTGAACAGAGTATACAAGGTTTCTGTATAGTAAGAACTTTAAACATTTCTAAGCTTCGACATGGAATTGGGACATATGGAAAAAGAGGGCAGAGAAACCATTTTCTCATTTTTTTTCTGCTTCACTCTGATAGTACCTCTGACTTCTTGTGATGATAGTACAGGGAAAACAAGATCAGAAATAGCAAAAGGAACTGTTTCTGCAATTCATACATTCCATTTTCATCTTTTGTTTCTCTGAAACTTGATACTGAATTTGACCCAAATCTGCTTCAGAATACCTTAAACCCATGCTTTTAGATGGGATGAATTGTTTAGTAGAAGAAATTGCCCATCATAATTTCAGTTGCAGGCGCTAATTAGACTGTTCTGCTTCCAGTCCTGCTGCAATGGGAATCCCCAAAGGGCAAAGCCTTGGCACCAGGATGGATGTGTAGCTGTAACAGGAGGGGCAAAGTGAGAAAATACCATCCTCGAGCCTTTAGAGATAGTGTGTAGGTGTCCCAGCCCTTCTCTAGGCCACAGGAACTGATATAGTGCTGGAGAATATCAGTATTAGCCTCATATTCCCTTTTCTGTCCATACAGAGAATCTAAAAGAGCACAAAGCCATCACTGAAAAAAATTATCTACCAGTACAAATAAACAATATGGTGTCACTATACTATGAAGAAAGCAATGGACTTAGGTTTTCTGTGAGTGCAGTGACGATACTAGATTATGTAACCTTTGACAGTTTGAGAAATACTTAGTGGAGGTACTGTTGTACCTTAATTTTGTTTTATTTTGTCTTCTTTGGTATAATACTTCTGCCACAGGCTTCAAAATGATGGCAGAAACTTTGCAATTCTGTCATGTAGTTCAGTGGAATCATCTGGATTCTAACTCTGAGGAGTAGCATTTCAGCTGTATAGCTCCTAAAACCAAAACAGTTTCTTTATGGAAACAATCCTGCCTTAAACAGCTTGTATTAAAATGCCATTGTAGTTAATAGGTCAACATTCCCAAGGACATCGCAGAAAAGTCTGGCAGAGTGTCAGATAGGTTCATCTTGAAATTGCTGTCATAGAGCATTGCAGGCAGGAAAACATAAATTGCAGACGTTATGTTATTTTTATATATTTTCTGCGTGCTGCCAAAATAGGCCATTTGCAGATCAAATAAAGGAAAAAAATTTGGTTGAAACTATTAGAAGGAATATTTAGAATTTTTTTAGGATATCTTTGAGAATGCACTCTGTATGTCACCTCACCGTTCATGACCATCTCATTTTTTCATGTGCTCTCTAAGGAACCATGAAATCCACTGAGAATAAGACAGTGAAAATTAGAACAGACAGTGTTTCTGATGTTTCAGTTACAAACAAAAAAGTATGAATTTATTTAATAGAACATCTGGTTTTTATTTTTAGCATCTTTAAAAATGCTTCTTTTTGAACACAGAAGGGAGGGAAAGGGTTTGTTGACAGGCAGTCTCATCAACATAGGTACATTCTGAGTCTCATCACTTTAATTCTAGAAAGAGAACTAGTTGATCTAAGTCAACTGCTTCAGTAGCTTTCTCTTAAATTTTCTTTGTGAGTCCTTCCTTAAAGTCACAAGAAAACTGGGAAAACCAAGATGTTCCATCTAGCTACATTTGTGAGGCTGACACAGATTTCTCTGATCTGGAGAATAATCTGAAACTCTGTTTAGAGAGGCATTTGAAGGATTTCTATTAGTCTCAAAATGTTAGCAAAATATAGTAATATAGGGAATTAGCAACAGATGAAAATGGGAAATATAAATGTGAACAGATTATATATGCTATATTTACAGCCAGATATGCCAATATACTTACGAATGCAATGTTAAAATGGGATGTAGAAGAGAAGACATCTTACAGAGCAAGATGATGACAAGACCTCTATCTTAGTTTGCCTGACATTTTTCATTAAAAAATCTAGTCCTGTATGAAGTCCAGTTGTTTACAGCTTTGCCAAACTTCAGTTGCTCAGGCTGGATGCCTGGCTGAGTCTGAATTGGTTTTGGAAGTTTCAGCTAGAATGCTTTGAGCATTTCCAAGAATGAGATGAGAGAAAATTGTTGTTTGCTCATGTGAAAACAATCCCATAACCATTTTGCTGAAGAGCTTTAATGTCTCCATGTTCCAGAGTGATCTACTGAAATTCAGCCAGGAAAGTGCTTTGTGGCAGCAAACTGACTTTTGCCATCCCAGTGAAAACCATGTCAGGCTAAGAACCACTGAAAAAAGTATTTCACTGAGGATACCTGGTAGAAATTGTAGCTAACTTCTCAGAATAACCCACATATGCTGATGCTGTCCCAGTTCTCCACATCTCACCTGTTGCAGCTGGCTTATGCACATGCCATTTCCAGAGAGCACCGCTGTCTCAGGGCTACAGCGGGAGGCAGTACTCTTCCCACAGTTACCTCTTCATCAGATGCTACAGCACTACAGCACAAAAAAAGAGGTAAAGGCTCTTGTTTTTGCCATGGTAGAAAAAATGTGTGGAGAGCATGATTGCTCTTGCAGCTAGAGAGAGACACTATGAAGGAATAACACTGTGACAAGCCCTGGTATGAAACCTTTGTACATGTCAGTCAGGATCTCTTTGCCAGCAATAGGTGTTGTCCATTGCCTTTGCTGTGGGATGGAAACACTGTCTTTGGGAAGGCAGAGGATAATCAACAATCACACTTTACCAGTATGTGATGTACACTTTGCCTGTGTACATATACTTTTATTAGAAGTTTATCTGGATCTTCAGATGACTCACTTGGAGTAAGAGTTACCTCTGTTCATGATTGTCTGTGGTCCGAGATCTGTGTCATTGCCCTGTTTGGCATTCACCATTGCCTGACAGGTAAGCTGGACTTCCCTCTGGGGTCCCAGTGTTCACCTTGGCTGGCTTTCCAGCCATGACCTTTGGAAGTGATCATGTTGGATCCCTCTCTAACAGGTGCAATGGTGCAGAGTCCAACCTCACTCATCTGCATGGCAGTATACTTCCCTGCAAAGCTGTCTTCTTAGTTCTTCCCTTTGGATTTGGGCACAGGACAGGCTCCTGAGGCAATCTGGTCAACCTGCCTTATTTTTGTAGAAACAGCTATGGCAGCTGCTATTTCCATGTTTTTACCATGCTCACTGTTTCTCTTTGCTGCACTCCCCCTCAGGAATTCATTCCATCTGACTGTGCCATCTGCTCGAGAACTACTCATTTGCTTGCCCTCCTCTCAAAAATCAGGGCTTTGCAGTTTTGCTGTGCTTTTGTAGAGCAACAATATGTGTTTCCACTTCTCACAGTTTTATCCTTGTTTGAAAGTGGTAACAGCCATACAGAAACTGTTAAGAATTTATGGGTGACACATTGGCTATGTCTGTTTTCAGGAAATTAGACAATGCCAATGCTTGTTCTCTGATCTTCAGTCCAGTTGTCACTGGATGGTCATACCTACCTTTTAAAAATTCCTTAGCCTTCAAAATAGGTTGGCTATGTCCTGGCTTGGCTGGTCCCCAGCCAGGGCTAATTCCTCAACCATTCCAGGAAGACCCCTGGTTACTCTGTGCCAAAATTTTGACCAAGCCTGGGCACTGTTTAATCTCTAGTTTAGACAATCCTCATGTCATACTCATCTGAATACATCAAATGCCTGAGATCATCTGAGCAATCACATAAAACCCTTTCTGCATTATAAAGATATATTTTATTGTTATTGAATCAAACTTCTTTAAGATTACAGATAGAGTTACTGCTTTCCAATAATATTTTGAGCTTCCAACACTGGAAAATTCTAGCATTGAAAAAAAAATTGTGACACACGTTTATACTGATTTTTTGAGTTAGTTCCTTAGGCATTATTTTAGTATCTCCTTTATGCGCACCTTTGTTTGCTTTCTACAGTTCTATTTAAAATGTCTGTTTCCTTGTTCTCCTTTCATTAGATGAGTAAGGAAAAAATAATCCAGACAATTTTAATAAAGCTCAGGGACCAATGTTTCCACCTGAACTATTGTAATTAATGAGCATAGCAGATGATACTTTAGTCAGAGGAGCCAAAGCTAATAACACTTCATTGAGTCTTCTTAGCTCCTCACAGACAAACAGTGCTTAGAGCTATAGGCACAATTGTGCACAGGATTTCACAGAACTGTCTCCTTTTTAAAAGGAAACATGAGCACATAAAAAAATATCAGCAAAAAAAGGATTCTATGATTCTATGTGGTTTTGGAGGATTGTCTTTTCTTGAACAGCCGTTCAATGAGTAACATGAAAAACTCATATGGGCAATTCTAAGCTCTGTCAGAGAAGAGAATAGCAAGAATTTCGTGATGCATCAATGGCTAAACCATAAACAGCCAACAAACCAACCAGAAACTCAACCACTTTGAACCCTCGGCTTTAGCGCAATGGAGAACGCAACTTTTATGTAGTGGGAATATTAGGCCATGCAGAGCTTTCTACAGTGTTCCATACGTAGAGCATTGGGATTTGCAGCAGCTTGGGGGGACCTGATGCCAGCTGAATCCCTTGACCCTTCTCTCCTGTGAAAGGACAGTGGCAGTGTCTTAAAGCCCCAGGAGTTGCTCTTTCTGTTAGTGAAGCAGAACCTCAGAGGGAACTGAAGTGAGAACGTGAAGTAAAAAAGACCACACAACTTCTTGCATAAGTTTGCAATGCCCTGTGTACAATGCATGTTTTGTTAAAATTAGAAAGGAATATATCAGAATTTTAAAGCAAACCAAAAGGACTTTTATCTGCCAACATCCCTGTTCAAATCCTTCTCCAAGAGCTGATGAAATCATCTGACATAAAGCAGAGCAGAGGCTGCATTCTTTACAGAGCTTTGAGTGAAGTGGATTTTACCAACTCATCCATGAGAAAGGGATTCTTGAACAAAATGGCTAAGTGAAAGAAGAGATAATTTTTAAAATACGCTTATGTGGAAATTTAGTTCTGATATGCACAACGAACTTTGCTAATGATTTCAGATATCAGACTATTCCGCAATTAAGCAATTCAGTATACTTCTAAATTGTAGCTCTGAAAACACAATTTATGTTTCCAGTACTCTTATCTTAAATAGTCTTTCTGGCTTAACAAAAATTTGGACACAGGTTGTTTAAAAACTTGCAACTCTAACACCAATTCAGCTGAAATGTTTCTGAGGAACAACTGTTACATCAATAAACACGAATCTCTAAATATATGTAAGATTAAGATCCTTGCTGTTCAAGATATTGACCTTTAATTTTAGGTGCTTGAGGCATTACTGAAAGCTTAATAATATTACTGAAAAGAGGGCTGTGACATCTGAGCTGTGGCATGAAACACATTCACATGCCCAGTGACAAACAGCATGCTCTGCCCTTCTTTCTGTCCATGGGAAGAGTTGATTTTGGATTTAATTTAAGGGTGAGGCAAGTGCTTTTGAGATAACATTTTGCAGTTCCCCGCTGCTCTGTTCTTATTTGCAGGCCCATTAAATACTGTTTTGCAAGAACAACTTTCTCATTTGAACTGCTCAGAAATGACAACAGTTTTTTGTGGTTTAAGACTAACATAAGCCACTTCCAGAGTACCTGCCGGGAGATATGGTTTCTGTGTACTTCAGACAGCTAGCTTGTGTTGTTGCAGGATATGAATTACAGTTTTCCTTCTAAAAACAGAAGTCTTTTGCATTTGGGCAATAAAGAAAATATAACATTTACATTGAAAACAATTCAATAAAAGCATCCTCAGTGAGATAACAAGATGTTTTTCATGTCAGAACCACAGTGGGATAAAGAAATATACTTTCAAAGGCCTCAGCCAAGCCATAGTAATTTAAAGTAGCTGAGCATCAAGTCCATCAGTTTTAGCTGCATGTCCTGTCGTAAGCAATCAGATGAAAATAGAGAAGTTTACTAAATTAGTAGTAAACCACTGACTAGTTTTCCCAAGGTGAAGTTTAACCCTTGCACTCTCTTTGTGCCAACCCCTACAATTCAGTCAACTGCAAGGAACTCCACATTATTTCTGGCAGCTGAGAACTGCATTTGTGCTCTGCTCTGGGCAAGCAAACCAACAACCAACCAACACACAAACAAGCATCCAAAAGCAGCCATCAGGGGAGAGCAAGTGCAGGGCAAGGATTTGAAACTTTCCCTGAGCACTGTCCCTGCCTCCAGCCATTTTCAGTTCAAGCAATTGCTCAAACCTGATGTGGTTAGCAACCATATTATCTGGTTAGCGACCATTATCTGGTTAGCCATAACCAACACTTCCAAGTATTTCTACTGTCTCCGTTCAAGCCATGTTAACTTCTACATTCAAAGACAAGGCATTCTGCAGCTCTTCTGCTCAGTCTGTGAAGAGCCATCCCATTCTGTTTGTCAGTGGAGACTGCTTCAAAGCCCGTGTAAATAAAAAATAACCAGACAGAGACCAGCTGCCAGGACATGACAGGAGCATAGACTAGTTTTCTACTAGAACTCTGTGGGTTTAAAAGATGTTGAAGTCGCTCACCTTCCTGGCTTCCTTCCCAGACACAGCCAGGATGGGAGGCAGTCAACACCAAAGCCCTGCGGAGCCCAGGTCCTTGAGCTGTGGACTAGCAAGGAAGGGTGAAGGCAAAGGCCGTGATGCACAGAAATTATCTGATAATGCTGGGAGATTCTTGAGAACAGGATTGTGTCTCACAGCAAATGAATAAAAAAACCTGCATGTGAAATTGTTGCCCAGGGATCTAGATCTCGGATTAGTACCATAAAATTTCTGACCATCCCTAGACTGTTTCTTCCTAATATTTCAGAGAAGCACAGAAACCAGCAGTCCTTATGGAGGCTCTACTGTACTTATACCAGTCATATTGGAGACTTAAAACCTACAATGCTGGAGATCCCTTAGTGAAGCCATCTCTTGTATCTGATAAACAAATCTAAAGAAAATGATGTGGCCCCTTAGGATTTTCTCAGACACCTTCAGGGCCCTGACACTTATTCATTGACTCAGTTGTGGAATAAGTTCATAATCTTTGCCTTGTCAGTGCTGCAGCTCTGCATAGGATCCGTGTGCAAGATACCATGGTGCTTTTTTTACGTGAATAAGCGTCTGTTTAGGAATCCTACCACAACCACTAATTTATTCTATATAAATAGCAGTCATGAGAAAATACAGGTTCCTGTTTACTACCAACCTTGCCTGCTATCACACAAACACATTTAAGTGCTACGTTTTGGTCAGCTCTTGCTGAGATAGCAGCCATGCTTAATTTTTCTTGCCTAAATCAATGAGCTGAGTAGTTAACACTTTCACTGAACATGGGCATCACTTAATTTATGGATTGGTTAAGTAAGCCTTCAAGAATCATCTGTAAATTTTCTACTGAGGACTAGCATAATTCACCATGTTACTTGGAACTACATGGCTATATTTACTATAAAATGGTGAAAAAGAGATCAGACATCATACTTTAAATTAGTAGGTGACTCGGTAACATGTTACTTTTGATGTGGGAGGAAGAAGCTTAGAATTATCAGTCTGATAGCAAATAAATCTTGACAAATCAAAGAAATATTTTTGAAAATAATATTAATTACTGATGTGTCAATTCAGAATCTAGTGTCAGAAACAATATGATTTTTCTTTTGAATATGAATCAAGTTTTATCTTAAAAATAGCAAGGGTATTTCCCCCTGTATATGAAGAAATGTTGCAGAACATTAGCCTTCTGAAAAGTCATAGGTCTCTCTTTATTCATAACCAGTTTGTTCTTGAAAATGTTCAGAGCACGCAGTTTCTGTTCAAATCAAGGATTATTTTTGCTTGAAACAAAAGTAGCAGTTTAAGGAGGAAATTAGACTGTTTTCATGTATATACATAATGTGGACTGCTGAGGTAAATCAGGAACTTAAAAAAATGCGTATATCTTCTGATTGAATCCTTAAAAACATACAATGGGAATAGAAACAGAGGCTATGATGAGAATTACTAGCTTTGTCAGAGTCAAAAGTGGAACCGTGATTGCTTTGTTGAGAGAAAAAAGTGTAAAAGAGGCGTGGAGGAAGGATAAGAATAAGAAGACACTGGAGAAGATAGATGGATGCTCCTTTACAATGCATGAGTAAATGTGCAAATGGTAAAAGCAAAAAGCAACAAAATTAGAACGAAAAAATACATACAAAGCTATGTAGGCAAACACATTTGTAAATGGATGCTTGGTTTTCACCATATTTTATTAAAGCCAGAACCTTAGAATGCTTTCAAAAGAATTTTTATATAAGGTAGTAAAAGACATTAGAAGTCACTAATTCAGGTCCTAAGCCATCCATTAACTCATGACAGTGAAGAGATGTTTTCCATTCCACTGGTTCCTTTCTTCCTGAGTATCTCATGATGAATCTGAAGAGCTGAAATTACCATTGTTCACAAGAAACTACTGAGAGATTTTTAACTTCACTGGCTAAGAAAGCAAACCGCTAGTAACAAAACCAGCAAAACTGATAATAAGTTTATGAAGCCACCTTAGGTGGGATTAGAGTGAATCAGATTAACATAATTTTAATTACCATAAGAAATAATCCTATAGTAATGTTTTGGGCATATTCATAGTAAAATTTGCCTTTACTGTGCTAGTACATTTTATATGAAGATAGTATGCTTGTATTTGTATCAACATTTTAAATAGGAGCTATGGGGTAGTGAAAATATATGTGGTTACATCATGGACATAGTTTTGTCCCATTTGGGGGCGTGGGGGGCTCTCTGTGCGTGTTTGTTTATGTGTGCACATTTAGAAAGAAATACTTTTTGTAAATTATTGATTTTTATGTAAACATTTTACTGATTTTGGTGAAAGTAGATTTTTTCCCAAACTTTTTTATACCCAGAAAGATTTCTGCTTTGTAGAAACTCATGGGCTTTTACTTCAAGATCAGCATAAGCATTCTTTTCAGCATGAAAAAAGCTAAAGTTCTATAAAGTATCTCCAAAACCAGACAGCTCTGTTTTTAACAAAATGTCTTTCCTCTCACGTGTACAACCCATGCTATGACCAAAGTAAATGAGAAACAATCATAATTCTGTTCCTTTGGCTATATCTTTTGGATACCCTCCAACATAAAATGCATTAGCAGAAAAATGTACTTGTCCTTAATTAATTTATAGCTTAGAGCAGAATACCATAAATAACAGTTGAACTTCAGCTGCAAAGGTTTTAAAGTCATGGATAAAATAGTGTATAAAATTTGTAATAAACCTTAAACAGTGGTAGAGGACAAGTAGAACTAATTAACAATAATGTTAGGAATTTCAGTGATGGACAATTTAATGTAAAAGATGTTTATTTTGCAATACATTTGGGTTTTATTTAATTTATTGTCATCGTGGGAGAGAAAATGATTTAAGTTTTGCCACTACCCTGAACAAATACACTTATTAAACTGAACTATTTGGCTGGGGGGTTCAGATTTTTTTTTCCTTTTAAATCACTTGAACCACATAAAGTATGCTGGCATATCTTGTTCTGAAGCGTGCATGGTTGAAGGTTACAGAATCTGCATGATAGACTGTAGCTTTATACAGAAAGACAGGATTGTAAAGGATCTAATGCGTAATCAAATCTGTTGTCCTAATATTTCAGGAAACCTGTTTTTATATAATCCTCTTCATAAATTTATCAAGTTCCACTGTGAGGGCAGTTAAGATTTTCGCTGCTGTTACTCCAACTGGAAAATTTTTCTCATAGCTCCAAGTGAGAACCCGTTTCTGGTTTCTAGCGTAGATTAAATTCTGGCCAATCTGTGCCGATGGGTTCCTTTGCCAACATTGTCATTTAGTTTAAATGGCTCTTCCATTTCCCTGATGTTTGCCTCCCTGATATATTTATAGACAGCAACTGGATCCCTTAAGAGCCTTTTTTGCTAAGCTAAACAAGCCAAGCTCTTCATTCTGCCTTCTCATGTGATAGGTTCTCTATTCCCCCGATCATCCTAGAAGTCCATCTTTGTACCTGAACAAGTCTGAGGTAATGTGCCACAAATGACAAAGTACAACAGTCTTGTACAATAGTTTAATAAAAGAAAGCATAGCAAGCAGAGTAATAATTTCAGGCTTGCAAGGATGTGCTGTGCCAAATATTTAGGAGGTGAGTAAGGTTTTGAAGTCTTCTAAGGGGATCTTTATTAGAAATAATGGGGTTTTTTCTAAGTTGTTGATTGAAATGGCAATATGAAAGGCTTAGGGTTTTAATCAAAAGCTGGGAAATCAATGAAAATTATGATTTGGTTGAGACTTTCAGCATAGTATGTAGCTGATTAGATTTGGGACAGTAATCATTGAAGAAATGGGTCTGGCATTTTGAAAGTTTGTTTGACAAAGATGGAGAAAATTCCTGTGAACACTGTATCGTATGCGATGAATCTTTCCTGGAGAAGCCACAACTGTATCAATACAGTGTCTTTAAGAAATTTCAGTGGCAGAGTTTGGAGGGTTAGTTCCCAGGAGTTAGCTCCACAGAGTGATCCTGTTAGCGTAAGCCACTGGAAAGCAGAAGAGAATGTGGAGACAACAGGTCCCACCACCTCCCAGGACCAGAGACAAAAGGATATTTGGTCAAATCCAGTATCCCCTGGTCTCTTGTGCCATAGCTTCTTGGAAAACTCCAGGAAACTCCTGACCCCCAGCTGTTAAGACCGTGACAGCAACTTTTTTGGCTGTTTTACTATTAATCCTTACTGAGTCGATAGTTTAAGTTTCAAGGAAAGCTTCATACAGAAACTGCCATCCCAGCACTTGGGACCATGATCACTGGATTGTAGGACGCGTCTGTTAGTGTGGAGGAGAAATATTATTGGGTTAGGGAGGCATTTGTTTTTCTACAATCCTTCCTTTCTCAGGAATAAACACACTGATTTCTTTTTTAGCTTTTCTCTGTCCTGCAGCATGAGGAAAAAAGAGCTTTTGTAATATGCTATAGGAAAAGAGAAGCACAAGTTTAAGCTGGTATATGCATAGCCCAACATCAATGAAAATGAAAAGCTTTTAAAATACAAGTGACTTCTCAAGCAAGAGCAAAGGGGAATCCCAACTGTGATTACAATCAATCAATTAAATATACAATTAAGGGAATACATGTCAGACACTGCATGGGTGGCTGCTCCCTCAGGGCTGGAAGCAGGAGGAATCCCCATGGGGACTAATGGGCTAGGAACAGTTGCAGGCGTGGCCATCCAGTACTTTCCTGGGGATGGAGACAGGCTGAGGCCAGGGCTGTGAGCCCATGAGTGGGCCCGGCTTAACTGGGCCTATGACTGGATAGGGCAGGGCTGTGGAGAGCTGGAGACTGGCCCTGCTGCAGTGATGCTGGGGAAGGGATTGATGGCCCCAATGGGGCTGACATGGGCTCCTGGGTCCTTAGGGTCCTGACAATAAATTACATGTAACTGTAAGTCTAGAGAACATTTCTCATGATAATAGTAATCATCAAATAGTTTATTTGATAGTGGAAGCTCTCATATGCTGCCTGCCCCCATGGTGACCTATGGGTCATAGGAAGTAAGTGCCCCTTCATGCATCCCAAAGCCTTCCTCAGTGATGTTGGTGGAACACAGGGTGGCTTGCCACAATCAGCTTTAGTTTGTGTCCTATTCCAACTAGCTGTGCATAGACAGATGTTCACAGTGCCTGAAGTGCTGGGGCCTAAGCTGTGGGCCCTGAGCTGGAGTTGACCTGTGAATGAGTCACAACATAGAATAATGTTTTGCTTTTCTTATTGGCTTCATGTTCCAGAGGCAGAACCTTGCCCCCCTGTGTTTTTGTGGCTCCACCCTCACCCAGGTGGTTGTGGTTGGAGTGGTGGGTGAGGCCAGGATTATATCAAGCAGGAGCCTACCAGATGGGGGAGCTTCTTGTTGGGTGTGGCTTCTGTTGGGGCTGACTGCATCTTGCTGAGCAATCCTTCCTTCTCTGTCCGTTGTATCCAGCAGGCGATGCTGGCACCACAGTGGGCAGCGGAGGAGCTGGGCCCACAGAAACCTATGGCAGGATTGCCTGAAAGAAGACTTCTGAGGGGATGTTGCTGAGTTCAGTGTTGGCCTGTGTGATCAGGCAACTGATGGCAGCATAAAATGATGATGGCTGAACCAGCACAAAACTGCCTGACCAGACAGTCTATCCAGAAGGGCATGCCCTTTGTTGTACTACCCTAGCATGACAGCTGGGGCTTGGAGCTGCAAGTGAGTGAAAAACATCTTTGAAAGCTCTTTGCTTTCCCTGGCTGTTCCTTTGAGGGTCCTGGGAACTGTGGCTTGTAGATCAATGGAAAGATGGGGACTTCCATCAAAGCTGTCATTAGGGTATCTTGGCCAACCTGCCAAAGAAAACTTCAGCTTTCCTTCTCCTAAGTTTAGCTTCCTGATCTGTGGTGCTTCAAGGGAAAGGGGGCATGTGTATGTGAATGAGGAAAGCTGAGACGCTTTCTCCAGCACAGATCTACAGGGAATAAATACCTTTGTATTGCTGTACTGAGGGCAACAAACAAAAATGATTCTAATTAGTGTATGTGATTAAAACTCTCAACAACTGGCATGGAATAAACAGCCCAAGAGTCATCCTGCTGTGCAAAGGGCTGTGATGTTGTTGTAGCCCTGTCAGGTTAAAGATGCTAGTGAGGTAAAATCTGCAAGCAAAGCTGCTTCTTTCATTAGCCTAACAGGTGGTGACCGGTGTTTTTGATGTACCTGTGTGGTGGCTGAGAGTGAAATACCAGCTCTATTCAAGTTGGTGCTAAAATCCCATGGGCTGTTCTGTGCAACACAATGTTGTATAATAAAGAATATTTTAATTGCATACAGTGATACTCATCCTGATTGTTTCTTTTGCTCACCATATTTACTGTGGCATCACTTAGTTAAAATGGAGAATAAGACAGGTGTGGACATCAATATTATCTAAAGATATTTTAAATTGTAATGAAGAAAAAGGGTTTCTGGAGTAGAGTAAAACATCTACCTTATCCTGATGCTTGGTAAAACATCAGAGGATCTAAATTACTGAAGTCTTAACTGTGTTCCAGGGTGTCTCCTCTTGGGAAGATTTAGGTGTAGTTAGTACATTTGTAAGATGACTTTAAAACAATATATAGTGAAAGGAAAAAACTCTTAAGGGCCTATTTTTAAACCATGTCTCCTGTGAACAAGGTTTCTGCAAATCATAAACAACACCTTTTTTGCATTCAGTACATCAGATTTTAATCTTATTGAGACTGAAAATCCAGAGTAACTTCTTTAAACTCAGAAGACTCAAGAAAATTAGGTCAGAATTTGACCCATTAAGCCTTGGCCCACCCTTTTTGTAATCTTAATAATTAGTATGAGTTGATTGACAGAAAACTATTCTTTGTTTCTTATACTTTGTGAATTGCACTGAAAATGAAGGTCTTCATTGTGAAAACATGGTTCACTTTCTTTTATTAGCTCTAGATAGTTGCATGTTAACTTTTTAAGGCAATACTCTTGATCCTTCCTCTATTCAAATTAATGAGAAAGCTCTCACTGACTTTTTTGAAGGACAAACTTTTTATTGGGCCAGTAATTAATTTCTGCAAATCCCATATGCCTCTATAAATTAGCTCTACTTTGCTTCTGGTAAACTGTCATGCCAGATCTGACTCAGAGCTTGTGGGTATAACGGTGTAATAACCCTAGTTCTTGCACTTGCAGAAAATGCTTTATACTGTTAATAAATAAATGGATAATTGCTCATCTTTCTCCTAGAACTAGCTGTTCAAGATTTAAGTTTCCAAAACAAAATTTCAATAAAATTAAAGTATTCATCAATGAAATAATGTGGGGTTTTTTTCTTATAAAGCCAAGTTTTGCTTAATGTGCTTGCACCACTCTAACTCCCCAGAGGGGTTGTGGACTCTCCTTCTTTTGGAGACTTTGGAGACTTTGAAGACCTGTCTAGATGAGTTCCTGTGTAACCTCCCCTAGATTCTATGGTCCTGCTCTGGCAGGGGGGTTGGACTTGATCTCTGGAGGTCCCTTCCAACCCCTAAGATTCTATGATTATTGTATCTATCCTTGTGCTTTCATAATCCAACAAATCTCATTCTTTCAATTCAGAGCAAGAACAAAAGTGATCTACAAACACCAAGTTGGTATTTGCTATTTTGCAAGAATTCACATACAGTTTGTTAAGAAATAATGGAAAAAAGAGTGCCATACACCGTTCTAACTGCCATTAGCTTAGACACCGTAGTAGTCGTGCTTTACTCCTTAAATGGTGGTGTTCCTGGTACGACTACATTGTTATTAGGAGAATGATATAAATTATTAAATAACAATCAGTTTGTAGACTTGAACAAAATTGTTACTGTTTTCTTTAAAAAAGATCACAGCTTTCCAGAATGCTATGTGCTCCTTGACCAAATATTTTGCCAAAGGAAAGGCTTCCATCATCTCACAGTCCTCAGAAGCTCTCTGGCATCACCACTCCTGCCACTGAGCCTGCCTGGACACATCACTACTCAGATTCATTGGCTCTGATCTTTCCTTGCTAGCTTTCTCTGAAGTGGGTTTGGCCTACCAAACTTTGCTTATACCATAACTGTGCTGCACAACTGAGAAGTTCAGGGCAGAATTCAGGGAATTCACAAGGTGGATTCAAATTCTATATCTTTATGCAAACTAATAAAATGCATGAATGAGCTTTTATCAACATGAGACCTTGCCTTCTTCCAGTATTATGGCTCTGTTCCCCATATGCCCTGCAACATCCCCAGCTTTCTGGTAGCAATGCTGCATGTCTGCTATATCTCCATGGTATTTGGAGTTGTCACCACGTCCCCAGCCTTCCTTCATTTGCTTTGTGGTCTGTGAAAGAAACTGTGGCTCCTTGCTGTGCTGTGGATTGCCCAGCTCGGCCAGCCAAGGGAATCATGCATTCTCACTGAGCAGTTAGAAGTCTGCAGACTGCGTGCAGTGTGACTAATAGATGGGTGAAGCTGGACACATTATATTTCTGTGGTCATTTCATCATTTTACTGCATTGCTTTGCACATATTCTGAGGCACTTGTCTACTCAACGAGGAACCCAGTGCATTGCCTACCAGCCTAGTGTATTCTGGATTCTTTAGGTCACTGTGCTCTGTCAGGGCTTTGGAGACGTGGATAAAATCAGTGGGAATCTCTAGTTTAAAACATATAAGCATTTTCAAGCCACTTGAAGTCTGGAAGTCTGTGTTTTGTATTTGGCCTGCTGGCTGGTAGGTAGAGCAAGCAGAACATGCTGCTTCTCACTTTGTCCTCATGTGCAGCCCCTGAGCCTTATCTTTTCTCTAGGGAGCAGCAGGGACCCCAGTCAGCCTCGGGTGGGAGCAGCAGAGCGATGTCACAGGGACACCACCATCCTCAACTCCCTCCTCCCCCCTCCGGACCTAGATTCTAGCGAAGCCCCTGCTCTGGAAGCATCCCTCGACACAGGTATTACTCCACACCATGGGCTGTCTGGCTGATGTGCTGGAGCTTCCAGGTGGAACGTGCTCCTACATTAATAACATTCAGGAGATGCCGTTGCAATAGCATGGCTGCAAAGCAACACAAGCTTGCGCAGAAGTCTGCTCCAGGAGGTGACCAAAATGACTTATGTCATCCCTGTCTTTCAAAGGCTCATCTGAATTGCAGAGCTGTCAAAGCCCTCAGGGACTGTTAAGGATTGCCAAGGACATCCTGAATGCACATTATTTTCCCTAAATATTTTTAGCATAGTGAGCTAATGGTAAGCATCCTGAGTTAACAAGTTAGCCTAAGGAGGAACTCTTCAGCAGGCACTGCTGATTTTTGTGACCATACTGAGTGTCTCACAATATTCACCTGGGATTTTGCCTGTCTTTTAAAACCTCTATTACTAGTATTGCATTGGTTATACAATAATCTTTATTTCTAGTTTTAAAATGCCCCACTGGCATTTTAGTGCCTTACTGCCTCACTGGTGCTGGAGCGTATTTTGAAATTGTGCACCCAGCTCGAAAACTGGAAAGCAATCAATAACGGATTTTATACAAATTTCACAACTTTAAGCCCAATACCATATAATATTTTAAAATGTCTGACTCATTTGGAAAGCTCAAGACTGTCTATATTAATTATGGCCCGTGAGGATCTATCTCAACAGTCAGAAAGCAACTCCATTTGTAGTCAAGTATTGCAAACACAATCTTACTGGAACTGAAAGTTGTAGATTGTGCAATTTTTATGGCTTGTATAGCTTTTCTATTTTTAGCTGGTTGAAACCTGCAATACATCACATAATCCTCCTTAAACTGTCATTCATAATGCTAATTTACACTAAATTGGCATAAATAATTATTTTCATTCTTAAATTTGTACAGGTACTATTTTGCCTTACAATATCACACGAAAAGCTTTATTTTTCTCTGATACAAAGCTGATGTGAGTACAAACTGCTAATGATGTGTTTCTACTTATGGAAATTTTAAACCAAATTAAAAAGTAAACACAATATATTTTTTAACTTAAAAACGAGCATGTGTTATGAAGTCAAATAACTGTTCCATTATTTCAACAAACCATTTTTTTAATCCTCCACCTTTCTAGGCATTTGGAAAAGTTTATCTGAGGTTTGAGAAAACCTAATGAAATTGCACTTTCCATCTTTTTTCAAGACACAATGGGAAGAAAAATTCTGGATTTTTTTCCTTTGTAGAAATGCATCTTCAAGGTGTAAGAGATTGGTATAGAATGCTACAGCCTTGCTCATGCTTACTTAAATAGAGATAATGTCATGTATTTGGCTACCTGCAGAAATTCTTTGCATAACATTACTTCATACCCTGGCTGAGCAGAGGGCAGGGGAGCTAAGACTGCTGATGGCACACCAGCTCTTGATGCCTGTGCCATAATGCTAAATGCTGATTTCTGGCAATATTTTTACTTTCTTGGCTTTCCTATCCCTCTAATTATAATCCTTTGTCTTCAACCCATATGCTCATTTTGACAAGTTTGTCACATGCTTGGTGTTCGCTGCTTTCCGGAGGGTATGGCCAGGTGATTGCTATTGCCTGGAAGGTTGGTGCTACAGCTGAGCCATGCTACCATGCTGGCATGTGCTGCCAAGCATTTTTCCATGCAGGGTTTTGTTTTTATTTTATGCCAAAAAGTAATAACATTTGTATCCATAAGTACAATTATAATCAAGACTTTTTTTGCAAGCAAGACAGCTACCTTAGGTCAAGCATGTGGCAAACTCCCAGCTGTACAGAGATTCTCTAAATATGTCCATTTCATACCAGGCCAGTTTGGCAGTCCTTGAATTGTCTGACAAACTGCTGACTGATTTATTTATTTTTAATTTATGTTGTTTGTCTGGCATGCAGTCAATGATGTTGTATTTAAAGATACGGCAGGATATCAGATTTTGAAATTAACTTTGGTTAAATGAGGTACAGAACTTAATACAGAGGTAACCAATTTTGGGGGGTTTTGACTGAGTTTAATTATTTCTCTGAGACAGTGATATACAAATCCTAAAGCACTGTGCTGATAAAAGAAAATCTGAATAGAAGTGAATATGAACTGATGAATTTAATTTAGTTTCAACATATATATTCCTCAAATTATATTTCATTTAGCAGAGTCTTTCAGGTTTAAAGATATAGAAAACTCTTAATAATTCAGTAAGGAAATATTTATTCAACATGAGGACTTTGTCCTGACTTTTCTGAAAGCCTTGTGAAACTTTCTCAGTATACATACATTGGAGGCTCAGCCAGTTAGTCTGAGCTAGCGTTTTTTGGACAGCTGTGCTTCTCAGTCTGCTACTGGGTGCTCTGGAGAGTTGCCCTTTAACTTTCAGCTGCGCGGATCTGAAAAAAATACTTTCACCTCTGAAATTCCTGCAGTGTGCATGTGGACAAATACAGATATGCAAAACTCTTATCTGTGGCCTGTGGAGTGAATATTAAGAGGAAAGAGGAGGTACTCACAGCTCACTTAGACATTGTCACTAGGGATAGAAACTTGAGGGAGATTTACTCTCACTGGGAGTAAAACAGTATGTAAAATGTGAAATGAGTACACGAGAAAACTTTCTGTTACGTCGTGTTTCTTAAGATAACTAAATATAACACCTTAATATGACAAGAGGTGAATTTGCATCCTCACGGGAGGAAAACTGGTTAATCTTCCTTTTCCCAAACCACATGAGAGAAGATAAAAAGCAATTGCAATACCATTTTGAGCAACTCAAAGGCAGAAGGAAAAATGAGGCTTTTGACCATAACTAGCATTTACACCTAAGAAAGCAGCTGCCTGGGCAGTGCTGAGCCCATCTTGCTCCCCATGGAGCCAAGACATGATGGAGCTGCCAACAGGGACTGCAGAAGGTCCTTGCCAAGGTCATGGACCCACCACACATGTACAAGAGAAGCAGCCCAAAGTAATTTCTCAGACCCCTAAACTTCCTTGAAGGCAGCTGAAAATATTTAAGTAAACAATTAAGTAATGCTGAGACATTACATAACTGCTAGGTCAGACAGTTTTTCACTAAATAAAGAGAAACAGTCATTTCTCTATTTATATGCTGCTTTCTTACACGATTTTTTACCTGCTTTACAACTCCTATACTATCTGTATATGCCTCTCCCTTTTTTTTTTTCATTATGACCAAACTTTTTGCCTTTACTGTGAAAAGTCAAATCAGTCTTTTAAATTTGTATTGAGAGACCCAGTGATGCCTTAATATTTAGAGGTACTCAGCAATTCCCTTCAGCAACATTGAGACCCACACTGCTTTTCTGTCATCTACCTCACTGTAGGAAATAGGAACTTGAAAATTTTATTATTAAATTTTTTTTAATTTACCTTAATTGTTAAAAATTAATCTATAGAAAGCTAACATAGACCCATTGTTTATTGCTGTTTCTTACATTATTTGATTTGATCTGATTTGGGCAATAATGGCCAAATTCTCCCCACCTTTCAGCACATGGCTTTGTGGCTGGAGAGTCACATAGCTCATTTCCCACTTAGGTAGCTCAGTAAGGTTGAGCTTTTGACTTTTTAGTAATAAGTACTATTCTCTGCTCCTCTCGGGCAGAAGTGTCCCTGCAGCTGTGGTCTGCGTACTGATAC
This sequence comes from Coracias cyanogaster, assembly GCA_033124195.1. Taxonomy (NCBI): domain Eukaryota; kingdom Metazoa; phylum Chordata; class Aves; order Coraciiformes; family Coraciidae; genus Coracias; species Coracias cyanogaster. Next base: position 22,745 of record JAVSBS010013309.1, read on the forward strand.
CTTGTTGAAAATCCACCCCAACATCACAAGCCATTTGAGTTTGTGACTTCATTAACACGAAGTTGGGAAGGGCTGGTTATAGCCAGAACTGTGAGGGGTGGACACAGTCCCACAGCCTCTGTCATGTGCTAACATTTGCCACCAAGTGTGGCACCCTGTCAGATGCTGATAACAAGGTGCCAAATACCTTCTGTTGCCTCTCCATCCAACAGCAAAATTGGCCTTTGTGACTACCCATTTATGAATCAATTGCCAGTTTATCAGTCAGCTTACTGATGCACCCAAACCAGGGGCACAACCTCTTTAGAGAGGTCAGTGGCAGCTCAGAGGGGTAAAAGATGTCCCAGCACATCCCAGGGGCAGGATGTGGTGATACCCTCCAGCCACATCCTCTTACAGGGAGGCTGGAACAACACCACCCTCTGCCCAGCACCTTTTTCACGGAAAGAAAATTGGGGCATGCTTTCCCTGACAGACAGGAGCCATGGTGGGCTTCAGCAGTGATCTGTGGAGATGCATGACTGAGGATGAGGGCAGGCCTGAAGTCTTAACATAGCCTCATAGAGCTTGGGCTCCATTTCAAAGACACTGAAGATTATGGATGAAGCCTAAACTCCTAGCTCAGTCACAGGAGAGAGAAACTTTAAGCTGAACAGTGTGAATTTGTGCCAGTGCAGATGATTTTATCCCCGTGTAGGCTTGTAAAACACCCATTCCATTTGTAGGAGCTTTTAACAATATCTTTCCATGGCTCTGAACAGAAACTACTTTCTAAGAAAAACAGCTAAGATTTTTTTACTCTGTCAAAGTGGAAAAAAAGAAAATTCAACATTTTTTTAAAAGTTAAGTAAGGTAGGTTGTTTGGCTAGTTGCAACAAGACAAACACAATTCACTTAGATTTTATCCTTGTTGAAACTGGATTTTAAGAATTTTCATACATTAAAGCAACTTGAATCTGGCAGCAGGAATTTTTACTTATGTTAATGAGAGACCAAGCCCACAGAGAGATTTTTATTTGCTTCTTCTGATAGCTGACTTTTACGGTATCACTTCCTTCTCTCTTCCTTCCTTACTCAAAGGAGCTGTGCTATGTTTTCAGCTTGGCCTGACTTTTTGCTCTGAACTAAAAAGCCAGATGAAGATTTGAGCAGTTTAACATTGACAGGCTGTTCAAAAAAAGATCAAAACAAGCTCGACCTGTAGAAGCAGGATAACTCTTTAATTTCATTCTTTTCAAGTGAAGAAATTGTCTAGGGATTTTGAAAGCAAGACATTAGAAGAGGCATGTAAATATGGTTTCTGTAAATAAAAACTATTAAAGTGGCTAAGTCCATTTTCAATGACGAGGTGAGGTATCTGCAGGTTTTTGTGCTGCTCCCTCTCACCATAAGGTATTGGTATTATTTAAATCAATTAGGCTGACATTTACTTCTTTACTTTCTTTGCCATGAGTTCTGAAGTCAGTGGAAAGCGTGCAGGATTACTGGGAAATAATGACAGTCACTGGGCTGGCACTGCCAGGAATGAAGTAAGACTCTCCTTTCCTTCTACCTCTTTACAAATAGTAAGGACAAGTGAAGGCCAGGGCTTTGAATAATGCAAGGGCCACTCTGTAGCCTCTAAGTGCCAGTCCTCTTATCAGTGACATGAAGCAGAAGAGCTCAAATTTTGTGCCACCAAGCCCAGCAAAAGCCAGGAGAAGCCTGGTGTGAAGCGGCGATGTTGTGCAACCTCTCCCTCTGCCCTCTCTTTTCCTGACCCCTGCTGAACTGCTCTCTATCTCCAGACCATCCTTCAGCAGCAACTTAAAAATATAGCTCTAGAATAAGTAATATACTTCTGTGTGCCTCGATCTAAATTACTTGGAAAAAATATGGATTCCTTTCTATTTTCCCACCACCCTCTCCTTATTTTCTCTCTGCAGACTGTGTATTTATGGTGAGTTGCATTTTCCCTTTGCACTGCTGATTAGTTTTCCATTTCCTTTGTTTGTAAAGGATGAGGCTGTGGAAAGGAAAGGCTGTAAATTAAACAGTGCCAGGGTATGAGCACAGATACTAGAAGGTGAATGTCTGTATTCCTATTGAACAGTTAGAGTGGTCCTTGGCACACTCTTGGCCAGGCCACTCACTTAACTCCCTCCCAAAACATTTGAAAGTGTGTTTTGGGAGTCAGCATGGGCTAAGAGCAATTCCCAGTGTGCTGTGTGGATGCAGCCAGTATGTTATGGGTGCTAAAAGGGCTTAAAAGCCTGAAGGATTTTCCAGGACAGCTGGCCTCACAGTCAGAGAGCAGTCCTGGACATGGTTAATCTCCAGCATACATGTAGCCAGAGAATTCATTTTTTTGTTTTTTCCTAATGGCAAAAATGTTATTGTAAACCCACCAAAACTCACAGTGAAACTCAAGGGCAGGTTTAGTATCAGTGACTACTTTTAACTCCTTGTTTTGAAACCAGTTAAACTTCACAGAGAAGGAACCTTATGAGAGGTGGAAGGCAGCCCAGTCTAACAGAGGGGGTTAAATTCACCTCTTCATCATATGACCAGGCATTCATGTGCAAGCTGGTACTTCATGTCTATCAACAACTGAAACTTCCTACAAAGGAGTCACTGAGAGAGATTTGGAACTTGCTCCCTGCTTTGGTTGACAGCTGAAATCTGAGATGCTGCAGATGTGTTTTTACACTGTTGTCTCTTGAAGACAATATTTGTAGAAGATGCAGGTCTTTTGCATATTTTTTTTTCCCTTTGTTGTAAAATATGTAAGGGTATCTACATCATCTTTTTTTTTTGTTATTTTTATAAAAGAAAATAAGGATAAATTAGTCAAATGTAAAATGTAGCTATAGCTATTTACTGGTTTCAGCAAAATCAGAGCTGTGCAAATGGCTACCAAAAAGAATACGGGATTCACAATTCACATCTTCTCAGCAAGAGACAGCAAAATACTTGCCTCAACCCAAAGCCTGAAGTTTGCTTTTAGGACATTTAGCTTTGTTGTCTTGTCTCACACTTGTTAAAATCCAAGTTATTTTGGAAATAAAAATTAACTTTAAAGTGAAAAGTTGGAATAGATTTTGTAGAAAGCTAATAAGAATTTGATTCCTTATTTCCTAATTGCATTCCATATTTGCCCCGTGGTTCATTCCTAGGTTAAAGGGCCACAGAATGACTTTATTTTCCATGCAGTGTTCCCTCAGTACTGTATCAGTTTTAGCTATTTTTGGTTGGTTGCTGTAACGATAGGGACACCGGGCTTGGAGGAAGAGCTGTGGTGATTATCAGCCTAATCCTGTCTATTGCTGCTTTCAGCAGTTTCCTGCCATCTTGAAAGCAAAAAATGCATTGTTATAGGAGCAGTGGTCTTCAGAAACTACTTAGGAGAGATATAGCATGGTTCATAAGTCCACAATATATTTAATATTGCAGGTTATCAGCTTGGTTCTATGATGTGAATAAAAATAAATTACTAATGCTTACCTAACACCAGAGATTACCCATCTGCAGGAGTGAAAAATGTTTGGTAGGCCAGCTAATCTGCATCACCTCTCTTACCATTTTACAGGCACGTTCTGGCCGTCAGGTGATAAAACAAATGTTTAGTGGGTTTGAACTGAAACTAAGGTTGACATTACTAGCTTTATTTTCATGTGAAGTTCATGGTTGGATTTTCAAATGAAATTACATAACTCAGAAGGGCAGAAAGCTGTAAAACAATATGTGAAGGATCATGATAGGGCACAGTGCTCATCCAGCCCTCAGATGGTGTCTGTGTTTTGAGATGGGCTCCATTGGCTGGACACAAGCTATGAAGCCCTAGGAAGCAGGGACATTTCTTTCCTCCAAGGATCCGTGCTCTTCCTTCAAATCAGGAGTGGTCCTGGGCATAGGACACTCCAGTTGGCTGGAAGCAGGCTGCGAAGTGGGATGAGTAGGAACCAACCTATTCCCATGTGTCCCAGCTCAGCTGAAAGTTGTTGGAAAGGCTGCACCGCAGGCAATTATCCCTATTGACACCTATCTTGTTCCTGGCTAGTCCCTTCCAGCCATATAGCCACTCCAGAGAATAAATACCTAAAACCTCATCAAACCTAGCAGCATGTTTGTCTAGTGGTGTCAGCTACTTGAGCTGTCTCTTCTCTCTGACTCCTGTTTGTACTTTCTGGCAGCTGGGAAGCACAGTAATCAAAACATGGGCAGAGTGATATATAAAAGTTTATTTTTTTGACTGAATGATGATCTAATAGCTTATCATTCCTCATGCCTCATGCATCCAAGATGTTTTTCCAGATGAAGCCTGGGAAACATGAATCTTTGTGAAACAAGTCTATGTTACTCCTTAGTTGGTCAGCGTGCATTACTCAAGTAAAAGTATTCCAGCTGAAACCACAAGTTTTCCTGAAAATGACAAAATTAATGGAATTAGACCAGCATAAAGTCTGTTCTTTGTAAATCTGCACCATAATTTAGCCAGGGAAGAGTTTATCTTGGAATTTAAAAAATGGTGTTAAAGGAATATAAATCTGCCTTAGTGATGACTGGCTTTCCTCTATTAGTTTTGTGAAATCCTTTTCTGCTTTCTTGCAGATTATACCTATTCAGAATAGCACCTGGATAAGGAATTTTCAAAAATCTTTTCCTTTCCTTCTTAGGAGTACATTAATGCTTATTCTTCTCATTTCTTTTTTCAAGCAATGTATAATCCTTATAATCCTCGATATAATCCTTAGTGAATATAATCCATTTGCCACCATGCACCGCTGTTATAAGAATCAATTTTAGAAGGTATAAAATAAATCTTTGATAAAGCAAAAGGGCTTTGCTGATTCTTACGCTGAATTGCAACAAAGTGTGTCTGCTGTAACTTTGCTACTTTTCTATACTATTTGCAAGCAGCAGAAAAAGAAAAGTTCTATTCACCAGTATAGATTCAGGAATAATGAAGTAGCAATGACTCAATAGATGAAAATAATGTGTTCCGCATCTGAAACAGTTGCTGCATTTTTGTCAGATACCCTTAACAGGGATAGATTCTCCTTCTTTCTCATAATGAAAAAGATTCAAGTTTATTCCACTGATGAGACTCCTATGTATGGTATGACAAAATGAGGGAGACACTGTGACATCCATCTGCCACAGGCCAATATCTCCTTCCCGTGCAGGCTTATCTAAGCAATGCCATGACCCCTAATGGCCTCTCTTCCTCACTCAAGTGCAGGCAGTGGTTGCAGTCAAGGGACCAACACAATCTGCTGCATCTGGCAAAGGTCTTACAGGGCAAGAGGAAGTCCCCAGAGCAGCAGTCCCGATACAGGTGGTGCAAACCTTGCTATGGAGGTGGCATCAGCAGGATGACATGAACATTTCTTCTTCAGTACAGGAGGCTCAGCATGTGTGCTTTGGTGTTGCTCCTCCTAACATCTATCTGCATGACAAACACTTTTCCAGCACAGCAAGCAGACCAGGTGAAAGAATGAAGGCAGTAGTGGTGTTACGTAGCTAGACTAGCCACAAGTCCTCTCCTAGTTTGTGTAAGAATAACACAATAACTTTGTGGCTTGGTTATTCAGGCTGTTTACTGAGTAGAGAATTGTCCTGTTTCATAAAGTACCCATACCTCTGTGACCATACACCACCAACAAGGGCAAGCAGCTAACACATGCTTTCACAAAGCACATGGGTAAAATATAAGACTATCAGAAGGAACAAAGAACTTTCCTTGTTTGCTCTTGTAGATAAATCATGATGTATACGAGGGCAAGAGTTTGGGGGAGGGTCAGAAAGCACAATGGATTAGCTCTAGGCATGAATGTTTAGAAATTCCAGAAACTCCAGAATTGCTACGGGTAGATATTTGTTACGTTCTTCATTGTATTAATCATTTGCTTTAGCACTCTCCCTTGATCAGTAGGACTGAAATAAACACTGGAGTCATCTGCAAAAGCAAAACCAAGAATGAGGTCTGCATTCCCTTGGCATGGTGCTGTTCAGCTATTGTGCAGTCTGGAGTCTGACACATTTCTGCCTCATGCAGCATCCAAGTCCAACTGGGCAGCATTGCTCGGCATGTGCCTCTGCCCAGTGCAGCCATCAGTTCCTACCTGGTCCTATGACAGCATCCTTGGTAACATGATTCTTTTTCATTTCTTCAAATCAGATAAAACATTAATAATGAACATTTGCAAGGTCCAGGAAAACAGCCTGGAATAATTAATAATAAGGAATAATCAATAATAAAACAATTTAATCAATCTCTGAGGTGTTGTGAACAGTTGCATCACTACATGTTTGTCCTGTGAAAGCCACAGAACTGAGGCCTGTAGCCTTAGTTCTGGCTATCCAGGTCATGGGGCTAAAGCCATCCATCCCCATCTGGGTGGTTCTTGCTGAAGCCTTCTAAGCCAACAAGGCCAATTTGATGTCCCTATCTTCCACTCTTCCTGACATCTGAGAAGGTGCCTTCTTTTTTTTTTTGTATTTTTGTGTGGTGGGGTTTTTTGGTATCCACTACTTGCAGATACAGACTGATACTATTTTAAAATATTTTCAGCTCTTCTTATCTAGGGGGCATTTCAGATCTGACGGAAGCTTTATATGATTTGGTATCCATTTTGAATATCTTTAAATTATTTTTCACTCCTGGTGCTATACATTGATTGCTAATCACTGGGCAGATGTCTAGATTGCTCAGTGCTTGAGTTCCCAGCAATCTTCCCTGTGTACCAGGCACTTCTGCATAGTGTTTTGCTCCACTCCAAATGCTGGGCAGCAAAGCCTCTGAAAGATACAATTCCCATCATACAGCTCCCAAAGCCACAGTTGAGAAATAATTCCTGTTTTGACTCACTAATAAACCAATTACACTGACGCTACAATACATTTTTAGTCTGTCAGAAACCCAGCATTTTCATGTGATCTCTTAATCAGTTAGATCTGCAACTGAACTCCAGAGGACAAAAATTTATAGCCAAGGGCAACAATCATATAATGGCTGTAAATCAACTTTTTGTATGTTTGTGCACATGATAACATAATCTATTATTATTATTGTTGTTGTTATTATTATTATTATGATGAAAGCACGATGGAGCCAAAATCAGCATGTCTAATTAGCAGGAGGGACTACACTAAGTTCAAAGAGCCCTTTTGCATTACCTGATTCTAAGAGCACTAGTAACAGAGCCTAATCTAACTTGTCATTTCAAGAGCTATAGGGAGAACAAATTGCGGTCGACGGGGGAAAGGTTTGGAACAGCATGCAGCCTGTCCTCTCCTGACATCCTACTCAGCAAATTCCTCACAAATTTCCTCCTGATGTCAGTAAAACTAACATAAAGGTTATTTTAGAAAATCTAGTGTGGATTGCTAACTTGTGAAACTTGCCCAGAACAACAATACAGACTCAAGTAAATAACCATAACGTTTTTCCTTTGAGCTTAAAGCTTAACAAATGAGTGAAACAGAGAAGAGGCTGAAGAGTTCCCATGCCAAGTACCAATGCTGTGAGCGCATATTGAAATGAGTAGCCAATGAATGTCGAAATCAAGGTGACAGATCATATAAAGACTTCTTCTTTGACTGCAGATTTAGGAAAGGTTTCCAGTTTAGTACGCAATATGATGAGGGGTGGGAAAAAAAAGGTAGAGTTAAATATTAAATGCTAAAGTCATTATAAATCATACCAGCTATTTCTTCAGGGAACACAAACCCTTCAGCAGATCAGGAATGCTGTAAGATACAGCGATGTGATCATAGCAGACAGCAGGAGGACATTTGTTACCAGTGTTAGACTGGCAGTGTCCCCAGAATCAATTTTGGAACCATAGTAAAACAACGGATATGCAAAGTTTTGGGATTTTAGTATTTGCATGCTGAAATAGTGTTGTGCAACTAGTCAGAAACTTTTCTTCTTTATCATAATGCCATCAGAAACACAGACGGATGTCCAAAATGATAATACTAAGCACTCCTTTCCAGCACACAGTATTTCAGCCAAGATCACTGGTATGTTCTGGCTCCTTCATGCTGCTCTAATTAAAACTCGGTCATCCTTACAGCTGCTTTGTATTCCTAGAGCACTGCACAACAGCTGGATCATGCCGTTGATTTTGGCCCTTAAAATCCTTGGAAATTACTGTGTGAATATCAAAACGTTGGCCCTTCCTGTCACCATTTAAGCTTGAGTTCACCTGCACCTCTGGCTTCAGCACACACCACCTTTGCATTTGTATAATGTGTTGGAAAAGTATCAACTTTGTAACTGAAGACAGAGTAGGTGTTAGCGTTACACTGACTTTGACAGGCTTTTACACAAAGAAAGGCTGTTAAGACCAATGTCCTCGAGAGTGACAGACTGTCTGCCACACTTACCATGATGTAAGACTTGCTGCAAAATAAATCTACAAGTGCTAAAGAAAAGGCCAAGTTTGACTTCCTTTAGTGACAATCATATTCTAATTAGCGAGTTGATACAAAGCTCCAGATCAATTGGTTAAGCTGCTCTGCTGCTGTATCAACGAATTTTAAAAAAAAAATTGCATCTGGCCTTTGGGGACCTATATTGATTTACATCAAGCAAAACCACACTTTAAATATGCATTCCTTGTTTCTTTGTTGGCATGCTTATATATGTATAGTCAACTACTCAGTCTTTACATACTTCTTGAACTGTAATCTCAGCTCTCACAGGGACAGATGAATCAAAGTGGCTGTCTTGAGTTATGAAGTGACAGGGTGACACACCACCTTTTGTGAAGTCTAACATATCCAGCTAAGTGCATCTGGTTGATTATGCAATACTTGAGGTCGATGATGTGTCTCAACTAGTCATGAGTTAAATTTAAAATTAATTGTGCACCTTCAGGTCTAACAGTTGAGTCATCTTACTACAGAGAAATCACCAATGCAGCATGTTACTAAGCAGAATATACTGTAATATAATAATGTTTTCCACTGGAAAACATATGTAAGACAGACTTGCAATATTTATTCTTAAAACATGTAGGATGTTCTAGAGCCATGAAGCCATCCACTCTAAGCCATGAAAAACAGGTTTAGTTTAGAGATGAAAGTGGCTGGAGGCTGTGACCCACAGGGACTCAGAAGGAAACACTTAGAAAAAAGAGACAGATTGAATCCCAAGTGCTCTCTCCTGAGAGGAAGCATGGTTGGAAAGTTTAAAACCCACTAAAGTTAAACAAATTGAAAAGCTCTATCTGAGAGGAAACATAGTACAATGTTTATTTTTCCATTACAAACCTGAGACCTAAAAGATTTCCTGAGGTTCTCAGGTATTGTTCAAGCTTATAATGGAGATCTGTTTTTAGAAAGTGTAATTCATGTGTTTAATCCAAACGGTTTGATGAAAAACACACTGCATAAGCATTCAGGAAGTTAAAGGCCATTGTATACCTGTATCACATATTGTTTGGATAGGAGCAGACCCACAATGCAAGGAATCTCATAGTGAAACTCTCTCACTCAAAAACATTGGGTCCCATTTATGCTGCTGGATGAATTCCACTGAATTAATGAAGTTAAGTCATGAATAACCAATGATAATAAAAAGACAATCTTCCTGCTGAGTGTGAAACTACCAAAATGCAAGGCTAATGTGATCAAGAGATTTATAACACTGGCCTGAGTCAAGTAAGTAGCAAGACGTAACAGGCATGATGAAATATTAGCCAAGCTAATTAGTCAATATATTTTAAATTTTGCACCATCACTAGTGAATTGCTGCTCTGAGATCCTTATCAGAAAAGTGTGTGATATTACAGATGTTGTGAAGCATCTGTTTGACTAATGAACAAGCTGCAAACTAAGTCCAGAGATGAACTTAAGTGAGAGGAAAGATTTGGAAGAAGTGGAATATTATTCATTACATCTATTGATACAAAAACTGGGCAAGTTTCAGACATACAGACCTTTTTCAGCTTTCTCTAATGTGTTTCTTCAAATTGTAGTTGATCTAAAGTAAGATATTTGTGCAGATCTTGCTTTCTAGTATTTTTAGACTACCTTGGGTAAACCAGGTTTAAATAATAAAAAAAAAGGTACCAGAAAATAGGACCATATACAAACATAAATTGGAGTAAGGCAACATAAACTCTTGATGGTTTCCATTGTCTATTATAGAAGCAATTTCAAGTAGGATGAATAATATGTAATTTTTAGGATATCAACTTACTTTTTCATCTGAGTTTGGCCCTGAACCAAGCCTAAATTCACTATTGCTGTTGTATTGTGTATGACAAATATCTTGTTTACAAATAACAATCAAGGTCTTCTACAGTTAAACACTGAAAATAATTACAAAGACCTACTTCAACATATCATAGGAAGATGACAGGATAGTAATATGGGTCCATATATAAACATGTCTGAGTTTCCTATGTACATCTGTTTAATAATGATAAGTAATGAAATACATACTGATGAACCTATCCTGCTTTGTCTGCCACTGTCAGTCAGTGGCACAGGATGAGACCTTACAGGGTGAATGGCACTTTAAGGGCTAGCAAACTCCCTGGCCAATTTGCAGGGTCAAGAGGGAAGAAAGGAGAGACATATTCATAGGAGAAGCCAACAGACAGGCAGTTTAAGCTAATCTTAGTTGAATGTGTTGCGTGGCTGACAACCTGAAAAGGGTTAAAGGGTAAGAAAAAGAAGAACTGTGAAAAGATTTGAAGATAAGGGTCAAGGGCAAGTGGTTTAATTTTATATTGCTGAATAGCATTCAGCAGTGGGCATCAGAGAAGACTTGTTTAATGAGGATAATACAGGAAGGATGATTTTCACAGCTATATTTTGTGTGACACCAAGGCTATGTTACTTGTAAACTAAACAGGCCCAGGGGCCCCATTCTGTCCCTGGGGTCAAATAGCACAATCCAGCCATGCTTGTGCTACTAAACTCTTTTCTCTCCCAGAACGGGGTGACTGCATCTGGACCTGGCCTGGGTTAATTCCTAAATGGTGCCCAGGAACTGGTTGGCAGAGTGGCAGTTTGCCTGCACCTGAAGTGTGCCAAGGAGTATGCAAAAAACTTAGCAATATAGTAGGTCAGGTGCCAGAGCTCAGGAACATTTGCTGTCACTGTTTAATTTCCTAGGATAAACATAGCCTAAGAGTGCAGTGCAGGTGCTTCAGAGGGCAGAGATGTGAGCATTCAATTACCATGTCCTGATGTTTTGGAGAAGCCCTGAATCTTCTGGAAGGACTGCACTGATCTTGCCTGTTTACC
>JAVSBS010013309.1:34016-50878 GCA_033124195.1 Coracias cyanogaster
GGTCTTTTATAAAATTTCTTTTCAACTTTCCTTTATGGCACTTATAGTCTAATAATCTCATGCAGTATTTAGCTTAAGATGGAGTTTGCCATTTGATTTAGTCTGCATTCCCCATTTTTCTTGGCTACCTGGAATAAAACTATTACTTCACTCAGAGAAACTATAGAGTGACCTCCATTTGTCATGCATTGTTACACCACTCTTGTAAAGAATCTATACTCAAATAATATACTTTTCTAAAATTTAATTGCTTTCCTGTCTCTCAAATAAACCTTATGTTAAAGTAATATCTCCTTAAAAACCTACTTTATTTTGTGGTGATGAATTGTGAATGATCAAAATGTTGATTGAAGCAAAGGGAACACTGGAAAACATTTTTTAGCATTTTCCTGCATCACTTTTAAGTTCCATACATTTTAACTCATATCAGCATCATGACATGCTGAAAAGGATGGTTACACTTACTTTAGGATTCTGTTAAATTTATAATTAATGCCCTGGATTCACTGTCTGCCACACACAGAGTTGTTGAAATGGTTGGGCCTTCTACCACTGTCATGACAGTATTTTTCAGTTTTTAGAAGATTGTTTTTATTCCATAAGACAGTATTTCCACTGCGGCTTTTTGTGAGTAATTTTGTTTATAAATGCATCTTTATGTTTGTTTCTTTCTAGGTAAAGATGAGATCCCGAAACCAAGCTGGAGAGAGCTCATCTAATGGACGCTTCGCCAGTTCCAAGCCTGTCATCAGCCATGCAGAGAATGAAAAACCTCAGGAGGATGCCAAGAAAAAGAACAAACCTCATCAGAAGGAAGATGAGGTCATGGTTTCAGCAACTGTCAGGCGGCACTCAAAATCACCTGGACCTACTGAACGAAAGAGCAAGAAGTCCATAGAGCTTTCTAAAGAGGACTTAATAAAACTCCTCAGTATAATGGAAGGAGAACTGCAGGTAAATTAAACATATTTTTACTATATTTCCTATGTATCTATTTATTTTCAGGTTGTCCAAGATGCACAGGGCTCAACTGACAGTGACATACAAATCTAAGGCAAAGGACCATAAGGACCGAGCAGTGATAGTTGGTGTTCAACAGGACAGTTATAGTTTTAAGTACTGCTTTGTTTACCATCTCTATCTGCAGTTACCAAAGCAAGAGAAATCACAAACACTTGTCACAACTCATAAACAAAGGGAGATCTGAAGGTCTTGAACTCTTAAAAAGAGGCAGAAAAGAACCACAGGGGAATCAGTTTGCAAAAAGGAAAGAAAATATAGTGAGTGTAATTACAATTTTTAATGCAGATATTCAAGGGACAAATCTGCAAGTCAGTAGTACTGACAAAAGGACTTAAGATGGACGTTGGACCTTCTGCATATTCAGATGTTGCTCAAGGTTTAGCCAAAGCTCTGCCTGTCCCACCTGGCCTCCAGCACTGTGAATATTATCTGCCTTGCAAAGGCCCATTAGTTTTATTTCTTGGAGTAATGGTCACGTAAAAGTTTTCTCAGTTGTCCTGATTTGCACTTCTATTCAGCCCAGTAGTAAGTCCTTGATGGCACACAGCCTGGTTTTGTGCTTTAGTCACATCCCCCAAATATTCATCCGGTTTTGAGGATTCTTTTAATTGCTAATAAGCTACTGAGCTCTCAGGAGCCTCAGCCTTCAGGGAAAATGTGATTTGAAAACAAAGAGATGAAACATGGTATTTCAGAAAGTCAATATGAAAACTTCTGGCTTTTCAAAACCTACCACTTTTGTGGTAGGAGTGCTTGCCACATTTATACATTCCTCTGTTTGCCCTCTAATGATATTTTTCACTTAATATATAGATAAGCAGAAAAAACCTGCCCAACCTGTGTGAAAATATTTGATGTCTCAATCCCTATATTCTAGTTAATCATCATTATTTAGCATTTCATATAAGGCTTTACTTTTCCCCTGAAACCCACATTCATAACATTTTGCCTTTAATTTTGGACTTGTTACCATCCCATGTGACTAAGAGAAGGAATTGTTTTGGATGTGATTGGTTAATTTCTTTCATATATGAGTCACCTGAGTTGCACCATTAGCACAATGCTGAGATTTTATCTTGCTAAATATCACTCTTCCTGTACACAGTTCACCTTCAGTTTGTCAGAAGGTAATTTCAAATTTTGGAAAATATGCATTCAAAGAAAGTAATTTTGTCACAAAGACAGACAACAGCCATTTTGCAGTGAAAAACTAGGGGAAAAAAAAAAGGAAGAAAATATGTTGAATGCAATTTTGCAAAGGAAAAAAAAAATCATTACAGACCAGTATCCATATTTATAGTGTTGCATTTTACTTCATACAAAAACTTGTATATGTCATTTCCTAAAAGATGGAGCTAGCATGCAACTTCAGTGGTGAATAGAGCCAAACCTCATTAGAAATGTATCATGCTCATGGTGTTCAGAAAGATTTACCTTGAAGTCATCTTTTGTGGTCTGGAAATGGGAAGCAAAGAAAGTCACTAATGTTTCCTGGGTGGCAACAAGTGTGGTCTTTATTCTTATCTCTGAGTAATTCTCCTGTTTAATATATGGAAATGTGTCTCTTCACCATAGTCTTTTACTTTGGGGAGGAGTTACACAACCTTTAAAGGACTGCCCATGTTCTCATTATCCTATGGGGATGGTGGGGATAGCTGCCATCTGCACTGTAATATGGGGTGAAAATTCTCATCCAGATGATACTTCTATTGCCCTGGACAATACTTTTAGGGTTATTCATACATACAGACCCAACAGAGATGTTAGGCATGGCTAAAGCTTTCTTACATCATGGGAGGATTGTGAGGACAACCACACCGATAGCCATAGAGTGCATCTGTTCTGCTCCTTGCTGCCAGGTAAGGAAGAGAATAATTATTCTTTTTAATCCAGAGGATATTTTAATTTCATTTAAAACCCCCCCATTTTAGTTATTTACCTGGTACCTGTGTTGAACAGTTACCGAAATGGGCAAGCTACAGCACTTTGGCTTGAGATTAGAGCCTGGCGTTGACACTACAAACAAAGATGAGCCAAGGAAGACTCCAGCCAAAGTAAATACTCTGGTATTACCTCCTGGCTGTCACAGTGACCTAATGCACTGAGTCATTTCATGGCTTTTCGTTTTCAGATCTGTTCCGTATATCTCTGGTGGCTGGTTGGCGTTTTGTTGGACTGACAAATCAGACTGTGGGTTTATTTTTGAAGCCATTTCAATACTAGCAAAGCAAATACTGTATAGGCATATGTAAAAAGATTTCGTTTTGAGAATAACAGCAGGCTATACCTGTAGGGAGATCCAATATTTTTTTAAGAAAAAAATGGGATAAAATATCATGAATGTTTATTTAGCAGCCATAAGCAGGATGGATCTTATATCTGCACTACTGACCACAGAGCAGGGTGACACTGCCTTGTAAACTCCAAACAAAGAGCTCAGCCATGGTAAGTAATCTGGTCATGACAACCATGGGGTTAGCAAGGTAAACTGGTAATGTATACATATGCTTTGTGCTTAGTTTGCTATTCACATAATCTAACACTATAGCAAACATAGACCCATGTCATGTCACTGTTGGCACCAGTTTTGAGTCCTTATTTTGGGTCTAACCTCCCAGCTTTAAATTTTGAAGGTGAATGTGCCAGTAAACTGTGGAGACATGCTCTAGCAGTCTATGTCTTCCTTTTCTTAAAAAAAAAAAATTACCTCAGGTAGCTTGCCTGTGCTGTAACTTCTGGGGCCAAGTCAGACTCAGCTTTGCATGTCATCAGATTTCCTGCCTGGGCCCAGTGCACTTACTGAATATAGAGAAGGAAAGGTTTTCATAAATGGCTGAGGTCACTGTAGCCTAGGCCTTATTTTGTAAGAAAACAAAAGGGGAGAAAAAGTCAACAGAAGCTGTGGTGGTGAAAATGTATCCCAATAAACATGGCAGGAGAGCTCTTAAGTGCAACCTCTCTGAAGGAAAGTGGGAAACAAATGAACTGATGACAGGAATTGATTTTAAAGGTCTTATAGCTCAGTAGAGTGTCCTTTCTCTTGTGAGATCTCACTGATCATATAACAAGCAGTGCTTACATAGTCTTTAAACACATATTGAATATACAGGGTCAAAAAATCCATGAAGGATTTCTTCCTCTACCTGGGAAAAAAAATCTAATTTTTAAATACTGCAAAACTGATTTTAAAACTTAAAACACCAGTAGAATAAATTGGACCATGAAGGCACAGTATTTGTTTCCTTGGTAGTTACAGTGATTTCAGTCAAACCAACATGTGAATATTATTAATTAGAGTGCAACACAGACAGCGTGCATCTTTACGATGATGATATAGTCCTATCTGTGGTTCACAGATTTTTGTCCAACAGCCTGTGTATTTGTCCTGGCAGGAATATATTCCCTGTCCACTTCCTGAGCAGCAGCCATTAATCCCCAGCAATACCAACACTGATTTCCATATTTCCTGATTTTGAGCCTAAAAGGAAATGAGGAGCAGTATTCATACATGTTTACCATTAACTCTTCTATTGCATCTTTGGAAAAGAACCCCACAATAATAAAAGTTCATTTATGAAGACAGCATCCCACTACAAATCATTGGGGTTTTTCAAGAAGAATAATTTCTCAGCCAAGTTCTGTGCACATTGCCAGAAGACAATTTAAGCTTTGGAGACAGTTTCCTATATTTCATACCAATTCAAATAAAAGAAAATTTTCCACTTGAAGCCTTTCTTATAGCCCATGTTTTACTGTGTTTTTGCAGTGCAGAAATGGCATTTGTTTCCTACAGCTCAGCCACCCATTCCTGTTGAGGTCCCTTGCATGCTACAGGTCAAGGTAAATGTTTCCTGAGAGCCTGGTGCTGTGGAGGAGCAGAGCTTTGCTTCTCAGAGATGGGTAGAGGTGTGGGATGTAAAGGAAATACATGTTAAGATATCATCTGTACATTTCTTCTGCTGCAGGCCTGAGGATGTGGATGGGCAATGTGTGAAATATGATGTCTTGGAGAACAGCATGTGTAAAATACAAGTTAGAGGTAGATTAACCACAAAGTCTTCAAAGTCTTCAAAGTTCCAAATGGACTAATGTAACACTGCGTTTGGACTGACTTTTGAAGGGAAATACTGTGTAGCAGATATTCGGAGGTATACCTAGTTGCATAGCATCCCTCCTTCAAGGGGAGAGTCCAAATGACTCCACTATCAAAGAAGCCCTTTTCTTTAATCTGTATTTATTGAAGATTGCATTTCATGGTTAATCTGAGCGCTCACATAAGGTGTGAGGAGCAATGAGTCCTGAGGAAGCATATCTCCCCTTGCCCGGGGAGCAGCAGCCAATACATCCCATGGCAAGGTGTGCTCCCCCTGTATCTCTGGTCTTGGCTCAAAGTCAACACTTCTTGTCATGTCCAGTTTGATTTGGCCTCTCTGATAAGGTTACTAGTGAAAACATCATTGTAGGATTAAGACTGCAAGCCTGGGGTTAGTATGTTAATTGCATTTGTGCCACTGATGACCAAACTGCAGATTGCACTGGTACTTCATCAGCTGCAGGAGGAGTTGTAGGGCAGATATGGAGGGCTGGTTGCTGATGGCTGAAATAGAATAATCATGGGGGGAAGAAGCTCTCTCATCCAACAAAGGCAGGAGGAACTCACCTTCAGGTGGACTGCAAGACTTTCTTCTTAACCTGGGTGCATCACAGAAGGGTTTGCAGAGGCAGGTGAGGGTTGTGTGTTTTGTTCTCTCTGGTAAGGTCCTTACGAAACACTTAGATACCAGTGGCTGTACCTCCTGCCACAAGGGAAATCCTCTTTCTTAACAAACCCAAATAGCAGGTACCCACATGGTGGGTGAATTATACCCTATTGCATTCTAACATTTTTTAAGGTATTTCGGTATTTTACCATCTGTCTTTCTATCAGAAAACTAAGCTTTGTAAATGTAAAGGGGAAAAGGAAAATTGTTTACTGTTTCAATTTTTCTACTTTCCTTTTTTTGTAGAGCTACATATTCTGTTAATACATTCTCTTCTCTTTTCTCTTCTCTTCCCTAAGATCTATCTTTCCCTCTTTCTTCACCTTTCCTTCCCTTGTCCTTTATTTCTCTAGTTGTGACCCTTTTCCCTGTTCTACCTTTTTGTCATTTCCTCATCCTTATACTGCAGATGCATGGACTGATTCACTTTCCTGAGAATTCTGGACATAAAACTCTAGAAGATCTGCTGTAAATCAAGTCCCAGCAGCTAATTCTTTAGGCAAGCCCTTCATTTAACCTTTGTCATGAGTTTATCAAGCTGTGTTTTAAAACTAGGTGAATTGTTTACCTTGACTACTTCTGTTGGAAAATAGCTCCAGAACTGAAAAGCTTTAACATGTAGCAAATACATTGCTTTTAATTTCTAGTGGAATTGTAATTATGCCTAGTGAAACCTTTTTGAAATTGTTATACACCAACGATGCTTTGAAAAGCCTACCTCTCTCCCTACTGTTTACTGCCTGAGCTGTTTGTACACAGTAGTTTCACACCCTCTGAGCCTTTGTTTTGTGTTAGCCTTTGTTCTGTGCTAGCCATGCCATGTCTGTATAGTTAATTCTAGCAAAATAAACTTTCCACGTGTTCCACTACCTCTTAATCAGCACCAGTTACATCCTTCTTCAGTGTCTGTAGCTGGAACTGTGCATGGTGCAGTAGGAGAGAGCTCACTGGTGCCTTGCACATTGAGTTTAATATTTCCCTTTCTCAGCTGACGTGGCTTTACTTGGCCTTCCCATCTCTTGTCAGTATAATTGAGATAAGCCAGAGAGTTTGACTCTGTAGCTATAGTTGTGATGTTTCTCCCTCTCTTTTTTTCCACTTGCTGCTATGTGTACACTTTCATGTAATGCCCTGAGCTGCTTTTGCTTTGAACTTGAGTTTCCTGAGATCTCAAAACAACATGTGATAGCCACCTAGGTGTTGCTTACTTAGAAACACCATACAAACTCCTATATTTTTTTCTTCAGTGCCTTTCTTGATACTCTTGCATTGATATTATTAAATATTGAGCTGCCTGAAAGCTCAAGCAAGGAATATGGGATAAATAGGTGGGTGGAAATCCACCACCCAATATTGGGTAATATTAAAGTCAGAAGAGAAAGTTGGGACAAGATGCCTTGGCACTGGAGGAAAGAGTACATAACAGAGTGAAGAGAAGGAGTTTTCAAATGGTCATTAGCAATATCTCACAGTTTAAGAAGCTGGAGAGGAGTCAGGGTGGAAAGAACAGGTAAAGCCAAAGAAAAATGCAAAAGTCTTCTTAATTGGATTGAAATAGTTTAGGATTTTCTGAGCATATCATACGGATGAAATTCAGATTCCCTGAGAGAAAAACCTTGGTGTGTACAGAGCTAGAGAGGAGAAGAGAAGATAGGGTTAATAAGAGGAGGGAGAGGTGACTTAAGGAGAATGGAATGAGAGGGAAGAGGTTGGGCACTAGAAGAAAAAAAAAGTGTAAGGAAAGGGGGAATACAAACATGATAAATGGAGCCAAGCTAGTGACATGGAAAGGACAGAAAAGGGACACAAAAAAGGCAAGATAATGAAGAGAAGGATAGCATCCACACTGTAGCAAAATGAGAGCTGAAAAAATCCTTAAAAATGTCTGGCATAAGAGTATTAGTACAATGAGTTAAAAAATTCTTTTCCCTCTGACTGACCCCTTGCTTATTTGTGTTTTCCTGGTGAAGCAGGCTTTTACAGGACAAAAAAAAATTAAGTTAGGATAGACTTCAGACCACAAATTCTCTCTTCTATTTTCATTGAATAATTTATAACCAGAGATTAGTTTTGTCCAGAATAGTCTGTTTTTTTCATGTAGCTTGCAGTCATTGCTGTGCAAAGTGCAGGAGATACCATGGGGGGTAAGCGGAGCTTGTCTAGCAAGTCTCACAATCATGAATTTTAAAATAGAACACTGATGTTTTATGAGAAAGAGAAAAAAAAAAGCATACTGAAATATAGTTAAATTTTGCTATTCAGGCAATTTTCTGCTGCCTCTGAAACTATGGGCAGAAGTACTATCCCATAGCGACGATAGCCATTTCTTTGGTAATGAAATTGCTTTAGAATTATATGTTTTTCAAAATAATTATCCTCGATAAAATGTCACTGTTACAGGGCAGCTGTAGGCTGAAAACTTCATGCACAAAGATGTTTTATCATCCTTCTTTGTTAACGCCTGAGCTGTACTTAACAGAGCTACATCTATCATGTTATTTAGGCTTGGAGGGTCAGAAGAGAGAGGAATAATTGGCAGGTGTCTCTGATCCATTGAACATCTTGTCTAGAGTGGAGGGAAGAGTATGAGCAGCTTGGGTTTTTTTCAAAAATTCTTGGTCTTCTGCCCAAAACAGAATAGTAAACACTGTCCTCGATCAACTTCTAAGTTTTGGTCTTGTTCCCATTGGAATCAGTGTCTTTAACGGATCCTTCTTTGCAGTCTTTAAAAAATAATTTTATCAACTGATATCATTTGACAGCCCCCCTCCCCTTTTTTTTTTCATTTACTTAAGAGAAATTGTATACTCAGTGCAACAGTAACGAGAAAGCTTATATGTTTTCTCATTTTCTTGAGAGAAGGCTCACTCTGTGGGAAAGGACATGGACAACCCTTTTGCAATAAATGCTAGATGCATGGATTCTCTGACTCTGAAATATCTGGGATTCTTGGGAGAGCTTGCAATGAGCATATGTCTTATGTGTCATAATGCTGTCCAGTACTCTGAGTCACCAGTTGTTAATTTAACATTGCAGTTGTAACTGAGTCCGTTTTTATTAACTTTGCTGCCCCAGTTGTGTTTTTATTAAGTTTGTGTCTCCTGTTCTCCAGATGAGGATCAGATAAGCTCTTGAGAGCAAAACAGATTATTTTCCATCCACAATGAGCTTTAATAAAAGCAAATCTAAGTCTTTATATAGTAATTGTGAGAACATGGCTATCTGAGAAAGTGTCTTGTTTCTAGGGTTAAAGGCTCCACCTATTGGTTGACTAAAATGAGAGAAATGTAACATTTCCACATAGATAACTGCTGGCCCTACTTAACATTCTGTGTCTTGCCACATCTCTACAAAATTGCTGGATTCAATGTAGAATTCTGCATGATGTCCAAAAGAAAATGAGCTCAGTGACTTATTTTTGAGGGCTGTGCACACACAGCACCAAAAATGATGCACTGCTGAGACACTGTTAAGGGAAGTCCTTTCCTAAGACAGGAATGGTTTGGATTTTGCAAGTGACGTCTTTCTTATCCTGGAAATTATTGTTTTTCTTTGCAAAAATAATAGTAACAGTTCTTCCATGACAGCAAAATGAGTGGACTGACTAACCCAAGTACCTGGTAACTTCCAGGCATTTGTCACCTTCAGATTTAAACAAGTCAAGAACAGAAGTATTGATGTGGTCAGGTTCATAATGAAAACCTGCTTCTTCAGTGTTTGCTCAGGCAGTCTCAGCAGTTCAGGCAAAATGGCATTTTGAAGAGCTTCAGAGTTGCTCCTTGGAATGCAATGGGAGGATGGAGAGGGGAGAGGATGTCCAAGCGGGGCTTGGAGAGTGTGAGGGGAAGGAGAGACATTAGGGAGGATCAGGGGGGTTTCAGGAACAGCAGGAGGCCATGAGGTCATCATGGGCATGGTCAGGAGCTCTTGCTCTGTGCTTTTCATTGCCCACCCTCTCTAAGTTACTTCACTCTAAGCATCTGCACCACTTCCCTTGTTTCCTCTGACATCTCCTCTGTTCAAATAATTGGCTATGCTGGTAAGTGCTCACGGTAACGCAGTCCTACTGTTCTTGCCCATTCATCAATCATCAGTAACTTGAATGCACATCCATGTAGCACAGAGCACTGAAAAACAGCTTGTTGAAGCCAACAAAATGCTTGTACAAGAGAAAGTCGTGTATACAGTTTATTACACATGTATACACACTTAGGTCTGTTGGTATCCTGCTCTGAGCTATGCTTGCGTCTCCGCAGAGGAGGCAGAAGGATTTCCTCTGAGCTTCGTCACCCTGACAGCTACAGCCCCACTGACACCAGCTTGTCTCTTGCTCCATCCTGTGCCTCCTGACAGAAGACAGCTAGATCACTGCGGAAAAAATACCTGGGCAGCTTTGTTCCCTTGGAGAGGGAGTACTTATGCCAGCAGCTTCAAGTGCCTCCCTGAAGTTCAGGTCAGAGCACCAAATTTCAGATGCTTCAGTTCCTTATGCAGTAAATGAAGCACTTTCAAAGAGAAATGTAGGCAACCTGAGTTACATTTCTAATGCGGATACTCTTTAGTTTCCAATGGATTTCAACAAATTGAATGATAGAATAGAAGTAGATAAACATGGAGGAAATAAAATAATGAATGGGGGAAAAGGAATACGAGAACACATATATTGGTGTCAGACTGCCATATTTTTTGTAGTATTCATAGCATTAGTACCTAGATCTTAAATATACTTATGAATTAGATCCCACAGCATTCCTAGGAAGTATTATTTCCTTTATGGAATGGAAATCGGAGCACGGTGAGGTTAATTTTATGTGTGAAGCACAAGAAAGAGGTCCATAAACAGAACATGGATCTCTGGAGTCTTGATCCAGTCTGGTAGCAAAAGATTAAGGGGCAGATAATAACACAAGAAAGAGGAGCAGAAATGCTTTTTCTGTTATTACCCTTTCATAAGTCATATTTTTTTTTTCTTAAAGACGTACTAACTGATCACAAAATAAGTTGTGGTTACAAAAGGAGCATGGATGGCAACTTACTACACAACTCCAGCAATATAAAAACACCTCAATGTGTGGGAAACATGCTGCAGTTTTAATGTCTTTGAATACTGCGATAGCAGCTCATGACTGGCCATTCATCTGGGATATGGAAAGCTGCAGATCATTTCCTTAGCATGAATAAACCAGAATAGGAACTTAGTCATTTGGGTTTTCATGTCTGATTTGGAGTACCTGAACCAAGGAGCTTTCCTCTGCCTTTGCAAGCACTGTGGTGACTAGTGCTGGATAGCAGTAAGACCTAGAGTTGCCTTGGAAATTGCCTCATTTTTTAGGGTGCACACTGCATCACACAGCCACATGCCTGCTCTGAACTGTGACTACAGTCATTCGTGTGCTGTTCTTAATAATCTTCCTGCTCAGATGTCTAAAAAGGTGTTTTAACAGATGTTCCTTCTCCCCACTGGCTCGTTGAATCAATCTGTGGTCCTTGCTTGCTGCCGGGCTTCAGGTCATGCACAAAATGTTATTATACAGTTAATGTTGGCTGAGACTGTACAACTGGATATGACAAACCCAAACCAGCAGGTTTAGCCGTTGTGATGCATTGCTGAAGCATGTAGAGCATATCCCAACATGCAGATTCATGCACATAACTGACAGCAATCCCTGGCATCGGTCTGTCTGTGCTGACTGGATCATGGCACTGTAATTCTATATGCTGCAGTAACTGGCCCACGGTTTGATAATATCAAGCAAAGCAGTCTTTCAGTGTGAAAAGACAAGACGGGATATCCCAGACCCTAATAATTCTGAAAACATCAAGCAGTGTGGAGTTAATACTTCTCGGGGCCTTGCCATGGGAATTTTCTGGCTGTGGCCCAGACTACAGATAATTAATTATGTCAGTGAAAGGCTCTGGTGGCCTGTTTTGTTCAGAAAAAAAGTGACATCATCCATGGAGCTCTCTGGCAATAAAGCAGAACAAAGCTGTGTGGGCAGCAAATAACAGACAGATGTCTTCTAGCACTCATTTGATCTGTTTGAAGCTTGCTGTAAGTAATACATTGCTCAGTGCTGCTTCTCCTCAGCTCTACAATCTTCAGTGTGGACTTTTTTAAGCATAAGAGGCCAAATTAATCTCTGATGTAATTCTTCTGGAGCCACTTCACAGGGTTTGTGCAGTGGATGAGCTGGTCTATCATATGCTTCTCCTCCAGAACTGATTTTAGAAGGACTTTCTGTGTTATCAGTGTAAGATAATGCACAACAAAATGAAATACACTGTATAGCTCAAAAGGCTTCATACAAGGCCAGAATGTTCTGCACCATGTGGAGAAGACTGGACAACTCTGTTTCATATCTTCAGCGTCATGAAGGACCACTTGCATTTCCAGATATATTTAACTAAATTTTTGTACAAAACCACTGATAGTCACTTTGCACAATTGAAGTAATCTCTTTACCTCCAAAGTAAATCACATACGTAGACCAGAGTCCAGAAATGTTAAAAGACATTCATGCAAGTGAACTCCATGGCTTCAAGTATTAGGAAATTAAGCTAAGATGAAAGGCAAGGAAAAAAACTTTGCTGTATATAGAGTCTTTCTTGCAAGAAAAACTATGTATACATGTCATTAACTAGCATTTTGCATGGCTAGAATCACTAAGTTAGTGATATAAACAAGGCTACTACAGTTTTCTGGTGTAGGAGAGAAAAGTATTTCTTGAGCTTTGTATGATGCAATATGCAATAGAGTATCTAACTTCCCAGCTTCGAAGTATACTTTGTACACTAAGTACATCTGACCTGGAAGACAAATTGCTACCCAGTCCTCGTAGCAGTAGGTTGGGATAGTTTAAGGAATCAGGCGTTTAACAAAAGCGTCATTCAAGTACACAGAGGTAAGTTTTATCACTTTATTCATATTCATAGTATCATGACAGAAAATTAAGAAAGTGCACTTTTAATTATTTTCATTTCCTCCTAAGGTAAGAAAAAAAGGGAAGTTACTGAGTTTAAACAGGGCTTGAGGAGTAGTGTTCAGAAAGTTTTGCAGATACAGGTGTTTGCGTATAGCTGTCTGAGGATGTTTGCTTCATTAAAGCAAACTATGGGGACACATGTATTAACTTTCTGAGGTCTATAATGGAAATTTTCAGAAGCAAGGCTATTCCTGCCCTGGTGGTGACACAGCATGAGCTTGCCCTAGATACCACAGAAAGCAGTGTGAGAACATCCTCCTGATCTCCCTCAGAAGGATCCTTGAGTGTGATATTTGTTAGCGCTAGGTGAAACATTTGTAAACTCTACTGGAATTTAGGAAATCAGCCACTGGTAAGACTGCTACATTACATGGAGAACCTGTGACCTTATCTAGTTTCTGATGTAGTACAGAGCAGCTGTTGCACTATAAATAACCTGAACTATGTGCAATGCAAGTAACAACAACACAAGCAGAAGTAAAGGTTCCTGTCTGTGGTTTGATAGTTATTTCTTGCCATTAATCACTGGCAAGAAAAATATGACTTCATAAACATTAAATCTCTATTACTTAGTGCTTTCACTTGTGCAGGCATAACAAAGTGTCATGATAACTAGAAAACAAATAGTCAAAAGCAGGAAATAGCAAATCTTCCAAGTATTACAGAAGTGTATTCCCTGTAAATACTACTCCTGCTCCAGACTTTTCAAAACTTATTTCAATTAATTGAAAAGATTGACATCATGTTGTTGAAATATTTAGATTGCTCTGAAGTAGTTAGATGTATTTTAGATGGCTCCAAACATGGAGCTACAAAGGAAATAGTTACTGGTAACTGATTTCAAGAGAGGTAAACTGAATTTGCAAGAAGACTACTTACAAACAAAATTCAGAAGAAGAGTTTAGGAGATGTACTGGCAAAGGATCTTGAGTTGGATTTTACTCTCAGCTGACAGTGATTACTTTGACTCCATTCAGCCCATCTGAATACAACTGAAATTTTTTTCCGATTTACTAGATGCCTTACATGAAATGAGTTTGATCAGCTCAGTCTCATTTCCCAGGTGACAAATGGCCTGTGGCAAAAATTCCCTGTTTAGTGGGTGCTGAGTTTTGTTAGCAGTCTCACAGGGAAGGCCAAAGACTGTGGGAATGGGGAGAGAGGGCTGTAGTAAATTGGCAGGGCAGGGCGTGAGGAGGAAGCACGTCGGAACGCTGGGCTTGTGTAACAGTCTTTCCATTGACCAAGAATTTGGTTGCTAGGCTGCCAGTCCCCTTTTACAAGCAGCAGAGTCATGCTATTGTTTCCTAAATGGTTTCAGTTTTATGCAGGGACCTCTTTACATCCTTTCTATATCATTTAAATATTTCACTAGTCACATAGTAAAGCAAGGTTTGGAACTCAGATCCATAGTCTGCTCAAGACAGCAAGCAAAAGAAAACCTTTCTCTTTTATTCTGCCCAAAAGTGAGTGTTGCAGGGTAGCCCTGCAAAGAGTGGCCCCACATCAGCCTTCCAGCTGGGCGGCTAGCATGCAGTCCTGAGGGGAGGGGAACATTGTCTCATATTTCCCAGGTAGAAATGCAGACCTTACATCTTAAGTGCACTAATCAGTAGGTAGTAGAGAGGAGGGAAAGAAGAGGGGGCAAAGCTGTGTAGGACAGCAGTGCTCCATGGTACTTCAGCCCCTCTATGGAGGTACTTAAGGTCTGAGTTCATCAGCCTCTAGATTTTGGCACCTCCAGTACGCATGAAACAAGGCTTAGATACCGTTCAACTTTGCTGTTCCTCTATCAGCAGGGACAGCTGAAGGAATTAACTGAGTACAGTGTCCAGTTCTGGTTCCCATAATTCAACAAAGATGAAGACAAGCTGGAGATGATGTAAAGGAAGGCCATGAAGATGATCAAAGGGCTGGAGAACCTACCCTGTGAGGAAAGACTGAAGGAATTTAGCCTTTTCTTCCTGGAGAAGAGAAGGCTTTTGATGAGGACCTCATCACAGTATTCCAGTACTTAAAGGGTAGCTACATAGAAGACAGAGGCTCTTTCTTCACAAGGAGCCACACAGAGAGGACAAGGGGCAATGGGTACTGGTTGCACCAGGTGAGGTTTCATATTGACATAAAAAAGAAATGTTTTACAGTGAGAACACAAATCACCAGAACAACATCCCCTTGGATGTGGTAGAGGCCCCATCACTGGAAGTTTTCAAGATTGCAGTTGGTGGCACATGGTGCTAGATGATCTCATCTAGGCTTCCTTTCCCGCAAAAGGTTGGGCCAGATGATCTTTTGAGGCATCTTCCACCTAAGCCATTCTATGAGTTTGATAGACAGGGAGTTTCTAAGCAGGTTTTGCTCCTGGAGAAAATTAGTGCAGAAAAACACCCCTCAGCATATCTGGCCTTCTGTGTTTCTTGCACTGAGAGTATTACTAAGAGGTAAAAGTGGCCTCTTCATTAGTCTGTCTTCATTGATCCTACTGTTTAAAGAATTAGGTACTTGGGGGTACTTTTTAACAAAAAAGTCTGTTTATTTTCAAGAACTCACAAACTGAACAGTACACATAGAAAGTTAGCTTGGAGTTTTCTGTGGGATTATTTAAGCAATGAAAAAGCAATTAAAGTAAATTTATGTATTTTCTGAATTCTTTATCTTGACTTCAAAGATTTTCCCTAATTGTGGTCTTCTGGGAATTAAGCAAAGAAATTTCATTGTGTTACAAGATGTTGCAATATATGGGCTTCTCATGCCTAAACACTCTCTCTCATCAGAGCATTAACAAAACAAAAAAAGGACTTGAGAGATGGCTTTCCTGTGCCAAACACCATGTTCCTTCTACCAAAACAGCTAACAACTTCCTCTTGGATTTATATACAAATTTACTTCCAGTTTGAAATCGCTTCCATGTGTTTGTCTTTTAGCTTATAATTTATGCTAAACAGCATTGTGCTTTGAGACAAGGGAGGCACCTACAGTGGATGACCATCAGTAGAAACAGCTTGCCACAATGGTTCCCTCCTCTTAGCTAAGACCTCCCCTCTTTGACCCTCTCATACCTCTTTCCAGGGATGTGTGTTGAAATAGCAAAAGTGTTCTACAGGATTATTCTGACTTGCTTCCTGAAAACGGTCTGTATCCTGCAGTTTAATATAGTGACAGTTGTTCACTATACATTGAAAGAAAACATCTCTACATGAGGTCTCTTCTAGTTGCTGCAGTGAAAAATTAGTCACTTGGAGGAAACATGAAATCAAGAGTTACACAGACCTGCTGTTTCAGCTCCTTCCCTCTATATTATCCTGAGGAGTTTCAGAGAGAGTAACTGGAGTTTGCAAATCATGGGGCTGAGAGGAGGTTAGGATGTCTCCCAAGCCCCTCTCCAACCTAGGCTAGCTGCACTTCAGAATCTTCCTGTGCTGGGGCTTGTTGCTGACAAAAGCAAATTTCTCTCCAGTTTATTATTAGCACAAGGCCCCTTTTTTGGTTCAATGCTTCCTAGCAACCTGAGGGTCTGTTTGTTAGTTTACTTTTCACAAACTGTTATCATAAGTCCATTGAAACAGAGTACTTGGTGAATTAGCTGATACCCTTGAAAAGATAATAATAGGAGCAATGACCAAGCCCAGAAAAGGCAGAAGGCACCTTGCCACACTAGCGTGATCCAGATCCTGAGTGCCTGCAGAGTGAGGTGTGCCCAAGAAGGGTTGTATGAGCAGAAAGCTGCCTGTGCCCTGGGTATGGTGCCACCCAGCCTGTCCCAGGGCTGGGTACTCCTCCCCTTGAACTGCACCAAGGGGTTTTCAGGGCAGATAGCCCTGCCCTGTCCCCTGGAGCTAAATGTGTCACTGCTTGCTTTTAAAGATGAAGCAATTAATAGGGGTTTTCTTCAAAGCTCTGAACAGAGCTTGGGCAGCTTCTTTCCTGTTTGGCTTTCTGGTTCCTCCTTTCAGCATCACCTGCTCCCCTGGCTCAGCTCCCTCTGTCTCTTGGGGCACCCAGACCCACAGCTTCCAGAAACCTTTCTTAGCTGGCAAGCTATAAGCTATTTCAGGGACTCTCACTCCCTCATGCTAAAGTTGCTTCATTTTAGTTG
>JAVSBS010013309.1:50888-77517 GCA_033124195.1 Coracias cyanogaster
AAAGATTAAAGACTAATGAGGCTGGAAGCAAAGTATGCATGGCAGTGCACAACTGAGCAGGGGCTGAGGCACTTGCTAAGAGCAGTGTTCAGTTCCTCCATTAGCTATGACGGTATTAAATAACCATTGCAGGAACTGGAGTCCAACTCTTTGCTCTCCCAAGTCATGTTGTTAAATCACCAAGCCCAAGTTGTCTCTGTTTGCTCTGCCTGGCCCTATCAATGTTTAATTGTGATGTCCAGGGCCTGACAACTTCAACAGGAAAGAATGAACACATCCTCATCCCCTTCCAAATGGAACAGGGTCTGAGGTGTGCCTGTCCCTGAGGGATGGATGGGGGAGAGAGGCGGGCTGAAGCTTTCTGTGCTCAGGACCAAAATGAATCGAAGTTTCAGTATGCTTGGTTGTGGCCCTTGATGCACAGGGTAGAAGGGGGTTGCCCCTGCCATCCCACTGTTTTCGGTGCTCCCGTTGCACAGTGCTCTCTCTGAGCACACCTGTGGCACGGGGCCCCTGCTGCTGGACACAGCAGGACACCAAATTTGTTCATTGAGGCAGGACACAGATATGGCCCTCAAACTGTCACATCCTAAAAGGGCCTAAGTCAACACATCATGTTAACTGGATATTTATAAATACCCTCAAACTCCCATGCTATCCCAGTAGACTTTTTAAGGGCTTGTTCTTCAAGCATCGGTGTCATAGTAACGAAGACACAAAGGTAACTGTTATTTTTACAGGGATATAAAAAATGACAGGTCAGCAAACCTATCTAAAAATTCCCTAAAATAACATTTTTCCTGTAGTAAGAGTGGCGTATTCCCAGGATGTGGTGTAGTGAGGTGTGCATGCTCTTTTGGCACTCTTTGGAACTACCCTACATAAGCCACTCGTAATTTTGACATCCATGATGGTGCACGCTTCCCACACTCTTGCTGTGACAACATTAATACCAGTCCAGTTGGTATTTTGTTTCTAGCAGATGTGCAAAGCCTTTACTTAAGGTTACAAAATGTTGTAGAGCGTAAGCCTCTACAGCTAGCTGTTTATAATTGGGCTAGTTCTCAATCGGGTGGCATGATCTTTGCCTCAAGTTAATTTTTTGGTTTATTTTCATGTTACTTTATTTTATAAAAAAAAAAAAAAAGGATTTAAGGGTCTTTGCCATTTCCTGAAACTATTTCCTTGCTCATTTTAAAAGCAGGTGGTTTTGTAGAGCTGCAATGCCTCTGTGGTACTGGGTAAAGATTTAAGATTTGCTACAGGGATAATACAGAGTGCCATTATGAACACTGTGGAAAAGCATGAAGTGTTGGTCAGTTCATAAATCCTAAACAGCCATTGCTTACATAGGGGAAGGATTTAAAGGGAATTTTCATAAAATATCTGAACCTTTCTTTAGACCTTACTTTGCTTTCCAAACTCAGAATAGTAGACGAGAGAAAAACTGGTGCCCATATTCTTCTGCTCCCCATCCCTTTGGGCTTGTGGGAGGGACACTTTCCAGGGAAATCCGGGAGATCCCTTGTGCCAACTGAAAACTTGTATCTTTTACAGCCCCCCCCTCTGGATAATGACCTTGTAAATCTGCCTCGAAGGACAAGCAAGTGCCCTGTCCCAATTTTACAGATGGCTTAACAGATGTTGCCAGGTATCATTAGAAACAGGGTTCAGGATTAATCATTTGTCTGCAGCATAGCCCTAAAATGCCCCTTATTCATAGCCAGGTGGCCTCGCAGAGCAGTCTCCTCACGCCCAGATGCCTGCTCATGCTGCCTGAAACTGGAAGCTCCCACTGAGGGCAGGGAGCAGGAGCTGGGACCTGGGGTCCCCTTGGCCACAGGAGCACCACTGCTCCCAGGTATGCTCCTCGCTCCTGTGTCAGCAGCCCTCCTCTGCTGCCGGGAGGGTTTGCTCAGCCTCTTTGGGCCTGCCGACAGTTATGCCAGTTAGCTGGGGCCTGTAACATTTGTAGGGTTTTGTTTAAACAAACAGAAGTTAGAAAACTTTATTTTAAAACTTACTTGAAGAGAATATTTATTCATAGAGTCAAGTAGGGAATGACTAGGAAACTCTTGATTCAAGGCTGTCTGTGAAATACTAACGCAGCCCACTTGTGCTTCTTGTTCTTACCGCAGTCAGGGAACGGCATGAGCAGTGAATAAGATGAAGTATATGAAGAGTAATGATGTTGCCTGGCTATAGCTGCAACCCAGATAAAAATGCATAGCATTCAAATGTAATGGCAGACAGAAATACAGTAATTAATGCCTACAAGGACAACATTCAGTTTGCACAGATCATGTTTACTCTGGTATCTCCCAAAGTTTTTATATTTGAACTGGCAGCCCAACATTCTTCTAATTTATTTTTTTGTGTGTGTATGCATTTTACATATGAAATGTCCCTATTTTCCCTATATTCCCTGTTGGTTAATAGGTTGGCTTATGGTAGTGGTTTGCAATGTTACAGGCAAGGGAGGATGTGATCCACATGCTGAAGACAGAGAAAACCAAACCTGAAGTTTTAGAAGCTCATTATGGGTCTGCAACTCCAGAGAATGTGCTCCGAGTGCTACACAGGGATGCCATCCTTGCCCAAGAAAAATCTATAGGGGAAGACGTCTATGAAAAACCAATGACAGAGGTAATAACTTCTTGATTTACATCATTATGCCTGTGCAGGGGGAATCCTAACCAGAAGTGAGATTCCACATATTTTGGATGTGTGCAAAGCACAAAAGAAGATAAGATAGAATTTGTACAAATGACAAGAAATCAAAGAAAAAAAAAGAACATTCTTGTTCATTCAACTGCAGAATAAACTGTAAGCAAAGTCACTGGGTTTGAACACAAACCAAAGAGAACTTGTATGCTCCTTAGAGCTGGTGCTGTTAAGTGAGAACAAAATACTTGGGTGTTACAGTTCTGGTTTTTAAATTCCTTTCAATTATAGGTTCCAACCTCTGCTGCTTACAGCACTTGTAAGCACTCTCTGAGTTTTTTGGCATATTAGATGACTATCACGTGAGTAGTAAGGAGAAGACCTTCAGAGATTGACTTTGACCATATTTATGGGATCATAAATTCTTAATCATTTTACATCACTTAAGCTCTAGAACTGCAAAGTCAGTTCAGCTCCTAAAGAAGATCTGTAGAACTTGATCCCTTGTTTTAAAATCTAAGCAATAAATGAATGTAGAATAGACCTGGGAATGTCTGAGGCCGGTGTGAGTGCCTAAATATGCAGCCACTGCTCATATTTATAGCTTTATAACAGTCCGGGGCATGAAGACAGTACATGCAACTATGTACAATATAATATACGGTAGCTTTTGTCTCCAAATCTTCATAGATCCTTCTATTAGAACATTCAATTTTTTCACCAAGAATTGTGTCTACCACAGGATATTTTAATAATGTGTATTGAAGTATCTTCTGGAATTTTGGGGATGATAGTAAATAAGGAAAGCAAGCATTAGAATCTGGGAGCATGCATGAAATACTGTCCAACAAGACTGAAAGAGCTTAGCAGGGCATTTGTCTAAAGAAGCTGATAATTTGACAGGGACCTCACTGCAAAACTTTTGTCATGTGTAGGTCCACAGGGGTTATGTTGGAGCTAAAAGAGGATGGTGATAAAATTTCATAAGTGCAAAAGATCTACTCACAAAGGCTGAACCCAACCTAGCTCCTTCAAAAAATGCAATGACTGTTTTACTTTGACTGCATGGTCAGCTTCTGGAAAGCAAATCTCCACGGTCCTCCTGCTCTCTTATTTCCCTCAGTTTGGTAAGGCACCCTGTGAAACAGCAATGGCCTGGTGCAGCCGGGGCCAAGGAAGATGAGATTCCTGTAGGGTAAGGGCTGAGGGTGGGCAGAGCAGGCTCTGCCAACTGCTGTGCCAGGAGCAGGCAAGCACAGAAGTGTCAGGGCTGAGGGCTGCTTTGGCAGGGAGGAGGATGGAGTTTCTAATCTGCTCCCGAGAAACAGTGAAAGGAGCAACACAAATAGCCATGGTGGATTCAGTGTGCCCTGATAACTTTTTAGACACACCTCCCTGGCCTTAGTGCAAGTTTGAACAATAATTGGCATATTAAATTAATTTTAAAAAACCCTGAAGACAAAAAAGTAAAGCATTGCTAATAAAGAAAGAGAAAATTCTGTCAAAAAACAAGCTGAGGGGAAAACCCTAAGGCTTATGATTAATTGTATTTGGTAATGTAAAACTGAATATGTGCTGAATCTAAATAGTTTATACTTTTTTCTCTCAGCAGTCCTACAGGTGCACTGTAGATGCATAACTCAAATTTCAGCCTTGAGCTTACACCTTGTGCTCCACATGTAGGTGTCTAATCCACACACAGGTGCATGAACTAAGGCTCCCAGGATCTGAGGGCGTGTATGCTTGCCCTGGCATTTACTACAGCTTTTCCCATGTGAACTGAGTAAAGTATGCACAGTACCTCACCAACAGGGGAAATTCTGCACTGCAACAATGTTATTTCTTATGCTAAAACTAAGCGAAGTTCTGTCCTTTGTGTATCTGAGAACCATGCAAATGTTTATGGCAAACATTCCATCCAAACAAATAACCACTTTCACAGGACAGTTGCTCTGTTTCTAGTCACTGCCTTATATAAAGCCCAAAACATAAAATTATGGGACTCGCATTTACCAAACACAACATTGTTGGTTAGTAAATCAGATGAAGTAAGCAAGGAGACCTTTAAAATAGTCTATTCTCCCTTCCTACAATCCAGCTGGACAGACTTGAAGAAAAGCAGAAAGAGACGTATCGGCGAATGCTGGAACAGCTCCTGTTGGCAGAAAAGTGCCATCGCCGCACAGTTTATGAGCTAGAAAATGAGAAACATAAACATACAGATTACATGAACAAGAGCGATGACTTTACCAACCTCTTGGAACAGGAGCGGGAGAGGTGAGTACCTGAGATGGGCAAATTGTGTGCCTAGTGTCCCAGTGCTTATCAGTTCAGCAGTGACATGGTCAGGTATTTTCTGTATTTAAATGACACTAAACTCATGGGTAAACCACTTGTAAATATCAGTCCACTCATGCTATTAGTAGGTACATAACTGTGCAAGTCTAGAGCTGGAGGAATACCACTGATTGTTCCTGTAGTGTGTACATGAATTAAGAAAGGAATTTGGTTTTAATTACTCATGCCCATTTTGGGTTCACCTCCTGGTGGCTTTTGATCAGCTGTTATTTTTGTTGGCTAAGTTTGGGGCTGGCTTGCTTAGCTCAGCACTGCATTTGTGAAGGACAGGGCACTGTTTGTCACAGCAGGAAGGCAGGGTAAGGAAAACCACACACATTAGGATACTAGCATACAAGTGGTAGGGACTTTGCCATGCCCTTTGTGTTTCGGCTTGCAAAGTCACAAACCATTTGCACTACTTCTCATATTTTTGAAGACACATGCCTCAGGCAAGATCTATGTTCCCCTGGAAGAAAATATTTTCATGTTTTATAAAATGTTCCCAGCCTGCAACGGATGATCTGCAGCATTTATCTCACAGGCTCATATATTCCAGGTTTTTTTCTTCAAGTGTTTGTCCTCCTTGTTCTCTGAGTCTCTAAGAAAAGAAAGAGCACCTAACTTAGGTGAAGAATGAGCACTCAGTAACCACCTCAGTTTTTTCAACATGAAATCTTCAGGCTCATACCAAACTGCTTGAAATCAAACCACAACATTGTTGGGTTTTTTTCAAATAAAAGCTCTGAGACGAATACTTAAGACAACTTCAAAGAAGACATGCTTTTGAGGAAACCACAGTCTGGTGGCAGACATTTGCAAAAAGCCAGCAAAGAGCACCAGCTTTGAGTGGGTGGCACATGAGCTACAGTGACCATATAACCTGGTTTAATAGCTGCTGGTTTTCTGTCTATCTATTTTCCTGGGTTGATTGGCAAACTTTAAAGGGCAAAAATGCTTCTGCATCTTAGCAAATTGATTCTCTTGGCAGAAAATAAAAAATGTGTTGTATTTCCAAGTAAGAAGCAATTTCCTATCTCATTCTCATAGACGACATTTTTTTCTCCATGCTGAGTATCTGTGTATGCATGGACATGCAGGCAACTAAAATGCTACAGAAGTGGTATTAGGATGCCATTTACATTTGTCTTTACATTTTAAATTCACTTTAATTTGACAACTGTTGCCACCTTATTATTCCAGCTCAAGTAATGAAGGCCACTAAATAGCCCAAGATGATGACCTGTTTTGAACTGACTTACTTCAGTGAACTGATTTAAAAGCTTTCTGTCTCACATTACTACCATTGAGATATCAAGTCCCATCTCTGTGGGCATTTTCTCATACTCTTCCTGCTCTTTTGTGTCTTCTAAACTTCAGGTTTTCTACATTCTACATTTTTAAAAAAAAACAACAATAAAAAAAAGGAGAATTTGAGTTTGAAATTTTATTGAAAGCAGATCTTTAAGAGCAACTAAATCCACCACTTTAGTCGCCAGTGCCTCTGTACTTGTGGCTGTAGACGAAGAATTGCACTGCTGAAGCCCTTTTGATTTATGCTGAGTGACATGAGAAACCTGATGTTTGCTATTTAATCCACTTTGTTTGTCTAAGGCGCTAATAAGAAAATGCGTTTCAAGTTTAGTAGTGACCAAGCAGAGAGAACATGGCATGTAGCTAAACATAGAAAACCAAGCATGCACGTTGCTCCCTCATCAGTGTCCTCCTCCCAGATCACTTGCAGAGCAGATTAGCAAAATCAGGATGGGCTGGAAACTACTAATTAGTGTGTAGCCTTAAATGACCCCAAACTCCTCATCTTTGTTTGCTGAGTGCACATAAAAGTAAGGCTTCACCCACATCTCTGTAGGTATTAAAAACTGCAAGTAGTATCATTTGAAGGCTATATTCACTGAGAAAGAGAGGACGATGGGATGACTTCTCAGGGAAGCCCCACAATGGCAATCATCAATAGATTTTTGTCAAAGAGTTTGTAGTGGAAAGATAAAGTTGCACTGGGTTAAAACATACAAAAAACTCCCATCTTCACTTAATCCGCATATTGGGACAGAGAACTGACCTGCCCAAAGACACTTCTACGCCTGTGTAGGCATTCTTGTTTTATAAGTACCACTATATACATAAAATCTGTTTTGCTGTGGTGCTTTGAGGCCTGAGGGTTATTTTATTAAGAGCTGAACAGACTTGTAGTCTCCATGAAAAAGAAAAAGGACATGGAGGTGAACTTTGCCCATCAGCCACTCTGCTGCACTCACAGTTATAATGTTAATGAGACAGGGTGAGGCGGAGGAAGAACAGTCCTATGAGACAGCCACCTCACAGCAGTCTGGTGCAATGAGAGCAGTAATAATTTCTGTCCTGGATCTATGTAATTTAAGTAATTTCTTTCTCACAGTATTTTATCAGTCTTTCCTAACCACTGTTGTCCACACCAGCTTTTAGAGGCCCCATGTGCTTTTGCTGTCCCGAGAAAGTTTGAACAAGATAAAACGGGAAATTCTTTAAGAGCAGAAATATGCCTCAGTTCTAATGTATTTCTAGCACTCTCTTAATGTATTTACATTGGCGTATTTTTTACATATGCTTTCATTCTTTATCTTTAATCCATCCACAACAACATGATATGAAAGCAAACAGTCCCTGTGAGGGACCAATTATTAGGTCAGGCTTGCACAGGAAGGAAGTAACAGGAAAACATGATTTGTCAAGAGTAATTATGTATGAAAAGTAGAAAAAAAAAAATTGTACACAGGGATATTCAAAACGCAGACAGCTAGGAGGGGTAAATGGAGAAAGTTGGAGGGCCTGACTGTTGGTGTTGGCTCCACAACACCAAGTGCAACTAAGCTGTAGGAAGGTTGTGGAAAAGGTTGGCATGTTACAGGAAAAGAGTAATGACAACCATTTGCCAAACAGAGATGAAAGAAATCTGGTACTTTTAGTGGAAGGTGCTTCTACAGACATGGTGGCTGAAGTGTTTTGCAAATTTCCCTATAGGATGCTATAGTCATATCTAAAGATGGAAATGTTTTGAAAGTTAGGGAGAGTATTTCCTATGTTTACCATTCAACCAAAATTCCCCTTTTCCATGCTTGCCAACCTCAGCTGCCATACTGGTAACATCAAGTTGTCCTTGGGCATCTCCTGTCCCCGGTAGTGCAAAAGCAGCCACCTTCCTGGAGCCTCCTGACAAGGCTGAGGAACAGGTGAAGAGCTGGAGGCTCCTGGGCCCCCTCAAAGAACTTTGGTGGGAGATGGTGGGGTAAGGAGTCTCTAGTCTGGGAGGTGGAGAATGATGGGTCTGACTGGAGCTGCACTCACAATGTGCCTTGCAGTGAACACCTGAAGAGCAGGAGACCACACAGCAGCAGCTGCGATCATAAAATTAGTCCTCCCAGCACAGGCACCCTCCTGATCTTCAACCATGCTTTGAGGAGTGAGCTGGCAGTATGAGCTTGGGCACTGCCTGAGCTGGCTGCAGCTAAACCAGCTGTTGGCACCTCCCTACCCCAAAAGGCTCTTGTGTAAAGCAGGCTTAACATGAAGTGGTACTTGGATGTTCTCTGTTCTGCCTAGTCCCAGACCGCTTGCCTTCCTTTTTAGGGAACTTGGGGTGGCGACGAATCTTTAGGATAAATTAT
This sequence comes from Coracias cyanogaster, assembly GCA_033124195.1. Classification (NCBI taxonomy): domain Eukaryota; kingdom Metazoa; phylum Chordata; class Aves; order Coraciiformes; family Coraciidae; genus Coracias; species Coracias cyanogaster. Next base: position 59,552 of record JAVSBS010013309.1, read on the forward strand.
AACCTTTTTATTTGATCAGCAAGGCTTTTTCTTCTGGTGGAAAAGGGGAGAGCTCTGTGTAACCTTGGCATTGCTTCGACCTCTCAATTGACCTGGGAGATGAGGTTTAAAATCTTGACATTTTTAGAGGTGCTAATCTCTGAACAATTTGTCTTGTACTCTTCTTTTAATCCCATTTGTCGACAGCACATTTTGCTGCTATTAAAAGCACTAGAAAGCTCCCATTGATTTTAATGATTCAGGAACAGGTTTGTCATGAGGACCACTGAGCCAGTCCAGCAGGACAGAGGGCAGAAATAGCCTGAAAGCCTTCAAAAATGTGGGGAGGAGGGAGTTTCTTTCATATGCATGGGACATAGTTTACCAAATAGATGTGTGATGTGGCAGAAAGGCTTTGTTGGAGCTCGTTAAGGGAGACCTCTGCAACTGCTTTGTGAGTAATTTGATCATATCCACCACAATCCCTCTCTTTTATGCTACCATATAAATTGTCAGTAAATATGCACCCAGTATCTAATGCAAGTATTGCTTGTCTAAAAGCATCAATATTATGTTTAGTCACATTTTATTGTAAGATTTAATTGAAGTGATGAGGATTTAAAATTGGCTGTTGCTTTCCTTGCTGCAGCTTCAAACTATTCTTCACAACCACAGTGACAGTGTTCCTAGTGCACTGAAGCATTTTGCATTTTCCTCAAAGGCAAGGCCGAGAATTCAGTCTGTACTTCCTAAGCAGTGCCCTGCTAAATCTGGTTTTGGTTAAACACTCTTTTTGAAGTACAAGGCCATAATTAGATCTGCTTAGAGGAGACAGCAGGACTGTGACCCCAGATCTTTCCTCCACAAAGTTTCCTTTCAGTCTTTGCGTAAAATTGTCTCCTCTCTGCCTCCCCCATCGCAGCACCCCCAGCAAGGAATGCACTGGCAAGTCCCTCTGAGGTCTGTGATAATACATTCCTCTCGGCTTCGGTCATCCTGGCACAGAGATGCTCTTGGCTGCTCTGCTGGTGATGTAATTCTGGGCCTGCATCACCTGCAAAGGAAACTGATCTGTGAGCAATAAAGCCATCTTGAAACAAAAATGGGAGTGTTGATGTTAGCAAGTTTTTAAAATCTACTTTTCCCACCCGCCTTTATGCATTTCTGCTTTTATTACCAAAGCTCCCCTTCTCCCTTTTCCCACGAGACGGCAGCACCAAGCCTTCCATTGGGAAGTGTCTGCCTTTTTGTTTCCCTTTATTTCATGGACCCACGCAAATGTGAAGGCTGGAGTTTGACATAGCTTGGAGATTTTGTGTGCATTACCTCTACAGTTTGCATATTTTCTTTATTTTTATGGAGACTGTAAAATGAAGAGGCTGGCAGGAAGACAGTAGGACAGAGTATCCATCAGTCAATTACTTGTTTAGAGAACAATCAAGCCAAACGTATGAAGTGTTCAGGGCTAATAAACCTCTGTGATTTACCACTTTAAGGCCAAATTCTGTGTTAAGGATAGCCCCATACAGAGATATTGGGGTGAGGTGTATGGTGCAAACATATAGCACAGATTTTGGCCTGCAACTGTGTAATTTCTTGGTGACTCCTTTAAAGTCTGGAAATTAAGTTACTTTACAGAATTTTTTTTTGCTATTTTTTTCTCTGAAGTTCTTAGCCATATTTGTACTCTGACTTATTGCTCATATGGTGATTTTTTTCTGTGTCCTGGTTTCCAAACTGTGACCCAAAAAAGGAAAATCCAGCCCAATGGGACTGTGGGAATTCACCATTGCCTACAGTAGTTACTCATCTTACTGCACATTACTGGCCGTAGTAGAGCACTGAGTCACTCTCTGTCTACTTTTCACTAAGTGCATCTCTAAACTTTTAATCTTACAATGTAGAAGACAAAGGCAACAGTACGATTTTTATTCTTTTAGGCTGACATGCTATTTGTACGGTTTGGAAACTCTGGCTATTTTCTGTCAATGTAATATATATTAACAGGATCGCAGATCACAAATTCTGTAGTAGTTTATTAAAAGAAATAAATGAAAAAACCTGGCAATGACAAATGCCATTTCTGCACAGTTAAGTAAATCTGAAGGTCATCCATTTTGCAGGTCCTGTTTTACAGCTCGAGCTGACTGCAAGGCAGTGACTGCTTGAAGTTTATGTTTTAACTAATGAATCTGGTCCCAAGTTCCAACAAAACAGCTCCAAAGGTAATTTAAAAACGAGAGAACAAACAGATTCATCGGACTGTGGAGAAACAATATGAAAGTATTGCAAGTTTTACACAACGTGAGGCTTGCCATGAGCTGGGACTAATCCAAATCCATCTCTTCACACTTGGATAGTCCTCAAAACTGTCCAGTCTTTCAGTCACTTCTGGGATTATATAAAATGGCATCATGTGTTGTTTCAGCTATTCTTCCAAAATTATTTCTAAGAAGGCATCAGCTTCACAGCCCTTGAAAGAGAATTATTACACAAAACTATATGTAGTTCATTATTCCCAGCAAGTTCGCTTGCTAAAATCACCAATTCAAATGCTTCCAGGGTCAGATGGGGGGAAAAAATGACTTCATTCAAAATCTACTCACGAACCCAAACTCTGTCCAGGGTGCAATAGGTAACAATTTTAATGTTAAAGCGGCCTTTGGCATGTTTCAGGGTTATTATACTACTGAAGTAAATATAATTCACAGATCTACTGAGGCCATCTTTTTAAGTTGTCATTTTTTTAGGCAAAGAAAACAAGAACTGAATTAGAGTCATATAGGGAAAATTGCTTCCTCATTCGGAAAGATTAGAAACAGGTTTCAGTTGAAGTGCCAGGTTTCAGTGAATTTCTAAAAAAGTTGGATAGATGTTACTTATTTACAAGTATAAATATATGCTAATAGGCACCCAAGCTTGAAGTTATTGGGTATTTTCTTTATGTTTAAATGGAAAATTACCTGTGCAGAGATGTACAGACTGATTAGCGAAGTGTATGACTTACTATTTTGATTAATGCCCTGCAAATATGCAAGACGTTTTCTACACAGTCAGATACCTTCCTCTAAGTCGTGTGAAGAACCTCAACATGTAATCTGACTTGGGGCATTATTCTGACTCATTGAGCCTATATAGGAGCTTTCCTAACCCTAAACAGCTTTTTTCATTTTTTTTCCAAAAATGGGTGCTAAGTTGTGCATCTCTTCTCACTCCTGGAGTATCTCCACCAGCAGTGGAGAATACCAATAATTAGTTTATATTTGCATTGTATCAGTTTTCATTCCTTTTTAAGGTTTATATGTGAAAAAAAATCTTAAGGCAGAAGAAAAAACCCTGGGGATACAAAAATCCAAACCAAAGGTTCTTGTGAAATTTGACAAAGCTTGTGCAAATGTGAGGGGGAAGAAATGCAGAAAGCAAAATGTATAATTCAGAACATATTTGTAAAGCACCTGTGATGATAATACTGTGTTCCTGTAGTTAGTGTTTCCGCTAATTTTAAAAAAACTCTTTAAAAAATGCCATTTTGTGTAAAGTAATTATTATAAATGTTATCAAGGAAAATCTGGCAGGTTAAATAACAAGACCAGCTACTCAGAAAACCCTATCAAATAACCCCGTGATTATGTCATTCACCTGGACCACGGGAGTCTTTTTATTCTCCCATCAACCTGTTGGGATGTGAACTTACCTCTCTGAGGAGGCCTTCCTCATCATGTCATTGGGGCTCTTAGGGTGTCTGTTCCCACTCTTCCCGGGTAAAATTGTTCCACTTTTACAAGTCACTTACATAATTTTTGAATTCTTTCCACCAAAGAGGTGAAACTCTTCTTGTCAGGTCAGTGCCTGTGTATTCAAATTTCCCCAGACACAGGACCTCACCAGGCCAAGTCCCTCGATCTTCTGAAAAGTGAGGATTTTCCACTTGGTTTGGTGTATGGTGCCAAGATATGGACCTCTCTATCTGCTGCTTTTCTTAAAATGACAAAGATGGAAATGAAATTACTTACTCAAGACGAACAAATGGTTCACTGAAACCCACATGAAACTTTTTTTTCACTCGAATGACAGAGAAAAATAAAGCTTTTTTTTTTTCTTTGATACTTATTGAATTTTTGGTTCAGCTCTGGAACTGGAAAATCAATTACTCACTCAGCTCTGTTATCCAATTGCTTATGTTAGGGAATGATTAATAGTAACATAGCTGAATATGTAATGCCCTAATGAGAAAAGATAAAGAAATTAGCAGAAAATGAAGCTAAATTATACCAGAGTGACAGCAATACTTTTCTGATGATAGCAATTATGTCATAGGTGAAAAAGTATCTCTTGGTGACAAGTACATATATCACAGAATGAAAGTTCCTGTACAGTTCCATTTAAAATGTTTATTTTTGGAGGAACTGGAAAGGGATAGACGTATTCTCTTTCATCATTTAAATATCAGGCTTTTCCTAGGTGACTTGTTTTAAAATGATGCATAGCTTTCAACATTTTTTCATTTTGCAAATTACCGGCTGGGATACAACCCTGGTTTCCAAAAAACAGCAGGGGCAAAGCAGTGTCCATACTGGTGAAAGGCAGGCAGGTGGTGTGAAGCACAGGGCATTGCCATTTGAAGTTGCTGTTGCACCGCTCACGCTTTGCGGGCGCTGCTAATCCTGCGATGGAGAAAAGTGTGTCCTGGTTTGACTGGCTCATGTCCTTACCTGACCAAGTGCTGTTGGTCCAACTTGCTTTCGGTGGCAAGCACTATTGCTTTGTGCCCATCATTAGCACGCTGAGCTCTCTACATCCAGCTTCTTCAGGTCTTAGGAAATAACTAATCTGTAAAAATGCCAACCTGAGGCTGGATTTTATGAGCACAAAGCTGGCATTGTTGCAATTCCTTTGAAGTCAGTAGAGCTCCTCTTGATTAATGGGATTAATGAGAATCAGGGTAGGATCTCTGAAAATATTACAACTGTGTGTGTGTGTGCATGTACCTGTAGAAGTATACATGTGCATATATAAATGTATTACATAGAGCATTTTCCTGGGTAGAGTTACAGCTCCTGAATAAGAGTGTGCTCTCTAGCAAAGTAACTTTTCAACAATATTTCCTGTATTATTACATTTTTATATAACTTCTATATTCACTTCTGTTTATTTTAATAATTTATTAGTATATTATTTTCATGTAATTTCTACAAAGACAAATAATGACTTTGTATTTTGAATTATTTTTGGTCAGTATTGCCTATAGAGTCTAGCAAGGGGGCTGTAAGCTTTTCCAAGCTGATTTTGCCTCTCTTTGTGTGTGAGGTATCATTTGCGTTTATGTCACTATAATGTTTTCAAAAATAACAGTGATTTGTAAGCAAGGATGCTCAGTGGAAACCAACAACTGACAACCAAATACCTGATTAGAATACAACAGGGCCAGGATACATAAGCCCTGCAGTTATTCAGAGGGCAACACAGACATGGTAGAAAGAAACTTTAAGGCAAGAAGACCACCTCCTAATTCACACTTATTGGATGAAACTGGCCGGGTTTCTCCTTGCTTGCTCTCCATCTGGGTACAGGAGGCTTCCCTGTCCTTTTGCCGTCCAAATGCTCAACAGGCCGGTGGTGAGGACATCATCTTGGAAAGTGGTAGTGCAAGATGGAATTATTTCAGAGTGAGGAGAGAAATAAAACCAGGTATGCTAATCCCTGGGCAAGAAATACAGCTCACAGGTGCCGGTGCAGGAGGCAGCCCTCTTGCAAGTCTTCCTTCAAATGGAAGCATCTATGGCTCCCATTCTTGTGTAACAGCTGTGGTCAGCCCATGTCTCCCTGGTCATAAGAACAAGCTTCTCACTGTTCTGTGTGTAAAGACATGTATTTCATGAGGCCCAAATAACCTCAGATGCAGAATGATGTTCAGCTCAGGCAAGATGATGGAACTTCCAAGGATGTGCAACTGCAAGTTTGGGTGACCAAGATAGATATCTGCTCCACAATCAGGTGCCTGTGAGCATTCATATTCACATATGTGTTCATTTCTCATTGTGCTTTTATATATATACATATATATATATATACATAATTTCCCTCTTTAAATTCTTAATTGATTGCACTCCAGAAATCTATATGAGTCTTTTTTGGATCCTGCTTTAAGCAACTACAAGTAGGGGGTTAAAATAGGCTCAAATCTCGGGAGAATCTAGTCCCTGGGTGAGGTGCTGTGGGGTGTACAGTGGGGACAGTCTCTGCTATAACTGCCTCTCAATAGACACAAATCTTCTAATGCAAGTAGCAAGTCTAAGAATTGCATGAGCTGTAATATTTAGCTATGTGGTAGTAGAAAAACTTTGTGTAGGTGGGGGGACTTTGGTTTGGTTTTTTGCTTGGTTGGTTGTTTTTTCTGGGGGGTTGTGGTGGGTTTTGGGGGATTTTCGCAGGGGGAGTTGTCTATTTATGTTGCACCACTAGAACACAGGGGCAAAAAGCACTAGCAAAGGTGGGGTTGTAAAAAGGATGTGGTAGGCAGGTGTGTGCTTCTTTGTGGTCAGGGCAAGAGCTGAGGGTTCTGGCATGAAAATTAACAGAAGTGTCTTCATAGCCTTCCGGAATGACAGTTGGAACATGGCATATTAGGATCTGGTGTGACAGCCAGGATTACTCACTGCTGATGTTGTTAAAATCTATCAGTCTTTCTTCAGTTCATAAAAGCAGCCGCTGACTGCTCTTTTACAGCATTTGAAAATTTTACTGAGGATTCATTATTTGCTATATCACTGAACATGGTGCTCATGGGAAGTCATGTTTAAAAATCAAAGACTCTCCATGAGATTATTTTTTTCTCTGCTTTTGCAGGTGTGTATTGTCTTATCCTTACGTCAAGTTGTGCCTGAGGTGGCCAAATATGATAGAAACCAGTTCACACATAGCCTGTATTTCTAAGAAAATCTAAGACCCTGCACTGGGGGAGATGGAGTTTTTATAGTGACTTCACCTGAGCAGACTCTTACTCCCAAGCTGCATTGCTGTTGTACAGCTGTGTGAGCTTTTCCATGCTTGACCAAGCCCAGTGTGTGCAATTACATGAATGATGCTACTTCCTAAATCCAAATTTTAAACCTCTTCACTCTTTTTTTTGGAACACTTTCCCACGTTTGAGACTCTGTTATGGTGACTCCAGACACCATCACTTGGGTTGTTCGATGCTAAAACAAAGCAGCAGTTCTTTGGAACCCTTTTCCTCTCTTTTTTCCTGCCCACTTGTTTTATTCTCTTTATCAAATATGTTATTTCAGTGGTGTATCAAATGGGAAACAGTGTGGTGGACAACCTTTAGTTTCAGTTGTAGGACTCAGGTGCCTTTCAGTCCCAGTCAGTCAACAGATCACCTTGCTTTGGGGAGGGGCCAGTGAGAAGCAGCACAAAAGAAGTCCAGAAAAGGTCAACAGGAGTTAGAGCAACAGGGCAAGAACTGAACTGGTGGAGCTGGAAGGTAGATGACAAGGAATAGCAAAGAGGTGGGTTTAGGGAGGGGATGGCAGCCACAAGACAAAGAATATGGGGAGTGAACCTGAATTAAGAGATTAGTGAAACAGGGGGATTGATGATAGGAGCCAGATGTTGGCAAAATACAGCCCTGTAGAGCCTTCCAGGTGGACAGAGTGAAGAAAGACGGTGAAGAGATGAAGACAGAAAAGAGACTGAGCTGCATGCAGAAGACGACATATAAAGAAAAATACAACAAAAATGAAGCAGAAGGCATCATACTTATGATGTTGCTTGTTGCAGCACAGCACAGGCACTGGGATTTCCCAGAACTCGTTTGCACCAACAGATGATAGACTTTAGGAGAAAAGTAATTCTGCCTTGATTTTCAGTTTCCAGTAAGGGAATATTCACCACTGTTCTTGATGGGTTACTTACTGTCACGCTTGAAAACATGACCCTGATCTCTAGATAGAGTATTTATGTTCTATAAACCTACACTTGGAGAAGTCAGGTGAGAGGGAGACAGCAGAAGGGGCAACAACACAGAGCCAGCTGCCAACAGAATAAAAGCAACAGCACACAGGTGAAAATCAGTCAGGCTTAATCCACATCCCAAACCCAGCTTGAGCAAAAGAGGCCAAGACACTGCCAAAAAACTAAGTCTCTCCTAGTAAGCTGAGAATAGGATGGCTCTCCCTGTTCTCCATGCCTCAAGCTCACTCCTCCACGCCATTTTCCCACGTGAACACCTAGCACATCAAAAGTGAGTAATTTAGAAAAACAAGGGTGGAGACGAGAGCAGATAAAGACGGCATTAGTGGGGTGCTCTGATAAAGCACTGATACGTGAAGTAGCCAACGCTAAAAATGGCAGGTCCCCAGGGGGCAGCAAGAAACCATCCTGCCATGTCCACTCTCTGAGGTCTGGACACTTCTTTCACTCTAGAGATGCTTTGGTCAAAGGGCCACAGCCTGCATCACACTATAAAAGCATATCCTTGATGTAGACGGGTCTTACTTCGGCTGTGATAACTTTTACTTCGGGAGTCCCATTGGTATTAGAGATATTGAGCTTTCCCAGATATCAAAAGGATACACATAAGGAAACAGAAAAGTAGAAGGGGAAAAAAAAAGTGGAAAAGGAAAACAAAGCCATAAATGCTTTTGTTAAACTTTTGAATCATGCTTCCATAAAAGGCAGCAGATCCTAACATAGGGCAATTTTCATGCTGCAAAGAGAAAAAGGATTTAAAATCTAGACAGCATGACTTATTTAGAAAGATCTGAAGAGTAATAAAAAAGCCTGTGTGCACAGTTTCTTTAACAGCTGCACGGAACAACCTGTTTTAAATAAGAACAAAGGTGAACAAAGCCAGTTGTCAACGCAGCTCACCAAATGAAGTTTTTTAGAGTGCATGACGTATGCCATATAAAATGTATTGCCTGAGATATAACAGCACTGAGTCCAACCTGAAGTCTTTTTCTCAGGCTTTTCCTACGAAGTCATGTTTCAAGAATTTGCTGTATTTATCTTTGTTATTTATTTGTCTCCAAAAGGCCCAATGGATCACTTTATTCACTGTATCTTCAGCAGCAAATTAAAATCAGCCTCTCCTCTCCCTCAATATTCAAAGTTTTCATGTTCTGTCAAGATGCCACTGAATTGATTAATATCTGTTATGCTTAGAGTAGGCAACCTGAGAAGTAGAAAGTGAAGGACAAATCTGACTTACCAAATGAGTTTGACCTACCAAAAGAAGGGAAAAATAAACAAAACCAAAATAATGATGGAAGATGTTCACTGCTTTGAAGGTTTTTCGAACAAAAAAAATAAGCCGGGCAAGCAACAGAGTGTACTTTTTCACGTGTGTAAGTAAAGAAAACTTTAGGAAAACTTTTGTTTGCACAAACAGAAATATTTTTGCTTTTCATAATACGTTAGAGAACTTGTAGAGTTGTAAATGCTGCCTTCACTATAAATGTTAAATACGTTTCTGCAGTGAAGGTAAAGAGCCAACAGAGAGCTGAGCAGTCTGCTGGAGAGGTTACAAAGCCCTGTTTACAGATAATTTTGTAATCATGCAAGCATTTGTTACAAGTCTCTAGGAATCCATTGCTGTGAAGAGTTTAGTGAACTTTTAAAGAGAGCAACTTATCAAAGAAATGTGTAGACTCTTAGTACATCATCAAACAGTTAAACCAATTCCATTTTTTGCTTCCCAGTTACTCTCATCTATAGCAGGCAACTGTGCCAGATGCACAGTCCAATTTCTGACCTTCAGAGGTGAGTTGGAATTTAGGATTCCTATCTCTTCCTTCCCCTGCTTTTACTTCTTAGTGTTTTTCTTATCTGGTCCCACAACATTGCACGTGCTGCTTTACTTAGGAATGCCTTTCTTGGACTACTTCATCCCAATGAAAGCATAAACAAAAAGATTCATGAAATTCTGAGGAGCAAGTTAGATTTTCCCAGCCTTTCGTGTGACTTAGAAGAGAAAGTACTCTTGAGAAATAACAACATACAGTGTACCTTTATTTTTTTAGATCTACACATAATTTGATTCCCATGCAATAAATGAAAAGATGTAAAAGTTAAAGGCCTGTTTGACCTTCACTGTGACATCCTATGTGACGTCCCCTATAGTTCTGGTACGTAGTGGTGGGTACCTGCGGTAGTTGGACTGGTGATGGAGAACACTTTATTTATGAAGTCTGGTGGTGGTACAGACATACTCCAGCTAGTGCAGGGTGTGTAGGCTCACTGCTACTACACTGCACTTTCTCTAACAAGTCTTGCAGCCAGTTGTCTGCTGGCTCACATCCAGACAACTTCAGCAGCTCTACATCCTGTTCCCTCTGCTTTTATTTCTAAGTTGTGGAGTAAGCTGGGGGAGCTGGCAGTCTGGGCTAAGTCTGCTCTGGGGAGCACTGGTGGTCACAGGTGCCATTGGTGATCATCATGAGGCTATGTATGTGGTATATGTTGCCTTGTCTTAGCGATCTGTCCTAATTTAGATTTTTTTTCAAGGTGAGGTTGGTCAGGCCCTGGAATAGGTTGCCCAGAGAGGTTGTGTTGTCTCTGTTCTTGGAGGTGTCCAAGACTTGAAGTATAGCAGGCCCTATGCAGCCTCCTCTAACTGGACCTGCAAGAGGCTGTACTAGACACCTCTGAGGTCCAGGTCCTTTCCAGCCTCAAACCTGTCTGCGGTTTTATGATGTGGCACCCTTTGGAGGACACCAGGCTTTTCCTGATGACTCTGCTTGTACCAGGGTGAGAGGCAGTGGCTTAGACGGGGGCAGGTTCTGTGGCATACTCTGAGCATTCCCTTTAACACACCCCTTGCCAGGTAGGGACACTGGCAATGCCCTCAGCCACCCTCTGGTTTTCTCATAGGACATTATAGTTCTGGCTGCTGTTGGGTTTCTGCCAAACTTGTGATGACAGAGGTAATCCCTTGAGGTCTCTGGTGTGGGCAGGAGTCCACTGCACAGCTGCTGTAATTATGAATGGTCAGGCTTCATGAGATGGGGGATCCCTTCTGGTCTGGACACCCAGTGTCCCCTCCCTTCTTCATGTCACATCAGTACAAAGCTGACTGCTACAAACTCACAGCTGCTCTCCTGATATAAATATTAGGATCCTCTTGATGTCCTTGAAATTTCTGCTATGAGCTGAGACCATGAAAACAGATGAGGGAAGATGTGTCGCTTGCAATTCCAGTCTGTCCCGAGCATGGTGTCACGGGCTAAAGAAGAGCCAGAGCTGATATGAGGGTACATCTAGGAGAGCTGCAGATCTGGGAGAGGTGGGGTTAGAAATAGAGTGCAGAGGTGAGGAGGAGCCTAGGACTGAATGGTGGGTGCAGCAGGACCAGGACGAGCTGTGCAGTGAGCTCAGAACACAGAGCCAGCCAGGAGGGGTTGTGTGACCAGATATCCTCCTGCAGAGCCAGCAGCACTGGGCAGAGCCTTGCTTTCAGCTGCTGATCACAGTCAAACGCGTCTGTCAGCAGATAGTTTTGAAACTTGCTTGCAAAGTGCTCTGTGCCTTTCTAGCATCAAACTGCCTCGAGGCTGACAACCTGCTATTGCTATCAATTATTTTGTTAACTCAGAGTGTGGACTTTTATGAGGGCAATCTAACGGATCTGAACTCTTCTGACAATCTCCCTAAGTGCCAATATAATGCCACAACATTAACTTTCGGTGGTGGATATCTATTCTAGTGTTAGCCATTGTGCGTGCAATTTCCTTTTTTTCAAAGAACGTGTAGCTCTACGAGATCAGTTATTAGGATTGCAAAAGACACAGTAAGTGGATTAAGCAGAACGCTCATCAGCTCAATGCATGTGATCATGTGTAATTGCATAATCAGACACAACTTTTGCACAGATACCTTTCCTGTGACACTGGAAAAATAGAAACATCATGAGATGCATCAGCTTTGCACACAGGAGGCAATGATTTCTCTGTAGGACCCCAACTTCATATTTTGGAAAGTATTTAGTAAATTAGGTAGCGGAATATAAAACAGGAGAGAATGATTAAGGCTGGTACATGTTTCCCTGGAAAATGTGACTCCACCCCTGCTGCATTTATGATGGACTTCCTACATGGCGGTAGTTAAGTCATGTGAAGCTAATTTACATGGGTTGTGAATGTTTTTCACTCTAAGACTGATTCTCATTTTGGGGAGCTTGTGGGAGATCTAGGCTCTGATGTGCAGAAGTCTAGAGCATCCACTCCTGTCCAGAGGCACATGGAGCTGTCATCTGAGCTCATGCAGCACCCACCCTGCAGTGCTCTGAAAACAGCATCCTGTGAAGAGCAGGTGTCCCAACCAAAACCGTAGTCCCTTTGTGCTTCTATCTCCCAGCCAGAAATGAAAAATCCTGTTCTCAGCAGAGTCTGAAGAGTGTGTAGTAAATAGGGCCTGGAATAAAGAGCAAAAAATCAATCGTTAAGCGCCTGCTTTTCAAACTAGTGCTGTCCAGCCTGTATGCTGAATGAGGTGAGGGTCTTAAGGAAAAATAATGAGAGAACACAAAATTAGATAGTTTCTCAAAAATGTAAACACATGCTAGTCCATATTTGTGGATAATAATATTTAACATGATACGCTTTCAGTGTTTTGGGGTATTACAAGCCTCTTGAGAAAAGAGGAAGCTGAATGGGAAGAGGAAAGAAAAGGTGAAGGAGAAAAGGGAGGGAAAGGGAAGAGTGATTTCTAGTTCCTCTTGTAAACACCGAAAAGGTGACCGTGGGCGATCTGAGGAATCATTAGGCAAATAGAAGGAATCCTCACATTCTTTTATGTTGGTTTGGGAACAAAAGGGCTGATTTAGTACTTCTTTAATGCAGGGAACTAGCAGAACGGTGCTTTTCAGACTCCCAGCCATGCTACTACGCATGAATTTTCAAATAGGCGTGTATATTTAAATCCACCGGGGATTGTCGTCATGTATCCATGCCTTTATCAGTCCTTACCAACAGCACGTCCTGGCACTTCAAGCACCGGGAAGGCCAGGGAAAAGCAACAGGAACTTTCCCTGAGCCAGAGGAGTGAAGCGGCGGCTCGGGCTGAGAAGCATCATCGCTTTTGCGCACCCCGCTTCAGCCAAGCGAAAGCAATTCTCGTGGGTTCTCAAATTATTTCTTAATCCTTAACCTATAAACAGCAAGCCCGGAGGGGGCTGTCACTAACAGCCCCCGGGAAAGGCCGCTCCGCGCCGCTCCCGCCCTCTCCACCCCTCCTGCCCCGCCGGGGCGCGGCGGCGGCTCCACCCCTTCCCCCGGCCCCGGCCGGCAGCGAGGGCGAGAGGGAGGGAAGGAGGGAGCGCACAATGCCGCGGCCCCGGCCCCCACGGCCCACCCTCCCTTCCCCGCCGCCCCGGCCCCGGTCCCGGCGCAGCCGTCACCTGGCAGCGCCCGGGGGCCGCGGCAGCGACGTGAGGGCGGCTTCCCTCGGCCGAGGGGCCGGGCCGAGTCCTGCTGCCGCATCCTCCCGGTTTGGTATTTTTTCTGGTAGCCTTTTTTTTTTTTTTAAAAAAAAAAAGGTCAAATTACAAGGTAAGATAATTCTGTTAGTTTTTTTTTTGTTTTGGTTTGTTTTTAATTTGAGCGGTGCTACTTGCCCTCGTCCACGCGGGTTTCCCCGGTGAGCTGGACGTGCCGGCAGCGGGAGGCTGGAGCCGGGTCTCCGTGCGGGGATGCCCGGGGCCGCCCCGCTCCGCTCCCGCCGGGCTGGCCGGGACGGAGCTGCGCGCAGGGGCCGGGGCGGCCCCGGGCTCCTTCCGACGTGTGGCTGGAGCCCTGGAAGAAGGCGCACCTGGTGGGGCCGTGCCGCGGCGCTCCCTCGCCCGGCCGGCGCACGGAGGGCTGAGGGAAGGAGAACCGCAGCTCGCAGGCGGCTCGGGCAAGTCGCCGCTCCGGGCTGAGCGCTGCCACTGCTGCCGCCTCTTCCCACGGCGGCGGGTCCGGTGCTCTCTGCTCGTCCCCTTCTCTGGCCGGCGAAATTAATGTGGGGATCTTAACTGGGGGGGAAGCTGGAAAAAAGGGCCTGTCCGGTTGTGATACAGTTTGATAGCCTGGTCGTCTTTTGTTATTAAAGGTCTTTGGTGCTTTTCTGACGGGAAGAAGGTGCTGGAAAGGTGGTGGGACGCTGAATCTAACAAGTGTTCTTAGTCCAGAATACTGCCTTTAGCCACTGCGCTGGTAAACAAAGTTTCGAAACAAATGGGCTATTTCAGCAAACTGGAATTTAATTTTTACAAAATCGGTTTTAGAAACAAAACAAGAAGGAAAAAGTCTTGTAGAAGACAAGCAATGTGTTCTCTGAAGAAAATGCTTGCTTTCTTTAAGTGTGATTCAGGAACTGTCATGTAGTTTTGAAGTAGAAAATATTAACTTGCTTTTGATGTAATTTGGTTCAGTCACTTCTCAATAGTTCAGCAGTGAAGAATATGCAGTTTTTTACACTTCACCTTTGGGTAGTGTGTATAGCCACAAAAATATGTCTTTAGAGTTACTAGCACTGATACCTATATATATATATTTTTTTTTTTACAAGTTTTTATTTGGTTTTGGAGTTGACCCCGTGATAAACTGAACACAACTTGGGAAGTTCTGTAGCAAGGTCATTCAAACATTTGTCTTTGTTCCTTGCCTCTAAAGTTGAACAGATAGAAAGGAGAAATTATCACCGTTGTCCTTATTCTTTTTCTGGCTGTGGGATCTGATCTCATTTAAATCTTTCTTCTCAGTTGAGATGGGTATGAGGGAAGGACCGAAGCTGACAATTTGGAAGTGTTAGCTAATTTTGAATTGCCCAACCTGAGTGTTAGGCCAGATTGTTTTGCTTCCTAGAGAGCCTGACCGCTTTTTGGCTCTCTTTCATTTTAGCTGAAATTTTAAGTGCTCAGAATCAGTGAAATTCAGCCTCTGGGTATCTCAGCCTGGCCCCAAGCACAGAAGCACTCAGAAATAGTCCTGACATATGGAGGATTTTCCAGTGGCTGTAGAAATGATCTTCAGAATCAGCTGTTGTACATTAAAAGGGGAAAAAAAATGAAAAGGGAGCTCCTTTATTAAGTTAAACCACCTCTTGCTGGTTTTCATTGTCCTGGGATTCTAGTGAGCAGCCTCTTACATCACTTAATGGGCAACAGCTTTCTGGCTACCAGTAGGAAGTTGTCCAGTGTCTCTAGCTCTACACATGCAGTAGCAAACTCTTCACTGATGAAGTGGAAAGAGGAACTTGCAAAGGTATTTGGTTTCCTAGTGCTTCATTGGGACTGCCTTGTGAATAGCAGAAATGCTGTTGGCCCCTCAGGGAGGAAGCTGCCTTCATCAGCCTTCAGTGAGCTCATCCTTAGAGTGACCAAGTCCTCTTAACGTGCTTCTCTTCACCCCCACTTACTGGCTGTCCACAAAATAGGATAGAAGTCATTACATCCCATTGCAACAAACTTTTTGGAATTTGAATGGCAAAATAAGGTACTACAAGAACAGGACATCTGAGATGGCTTTGTGCTAGTACAGCAATGAGGAGCTCTGTGGAACTCCAGGCTGTATACAAACTCAGTTAAAATGTCCTCCAGAGATCTTACTTACTGCCCTCCTTCCCATCCTCTTCCTTCTACCAGCTGTTCCTCCTGCTGCCCCTGTCTTGATAGCAGGGGAAATAGGTCTCCACCTCTTTCCAGACTGCCCTCTGCATTAGCCCCTCCTGTGAGTGCTTCATTAAATACTGGGAGACACCTTGGGAAGCTTGGCTTAGTCTGTTTGCAAAGTAGGGAGCTAAACCAGGCCAGCACAGCTGAAATGTGGCACAGCAGCTCATGTCCTTTCAGGTTGTCCTCTTGCTTTCCCTGCCTTACCAGGGTTTCCTCATGTAGGTGAGTACCCATTTCTACACTAGGTATGGCAAAGGTCACATGAGTATTTGTGATGTTTTCCCATCTTGATGGAAGTACAAATGGAAAGGGCAATGTAAACACTGGTATACATTTCAATAAGTGTTTGGGGGGCTTTTCACTCTTGCGTGCTCAGTTTAAAACATTCTGAAGTGAATGCTTTTTTGAGGTGAGAGGTGAGGTTTCGGACATCACTGAGCATCTTTCCCTTGATAACTGAAACTTCTTCCTATTTTCTTAAAATATTGTAAGCCGCTTTGGAGAATGCCTTCTTGTATCAGCTGTCAGTGCTAAGCAGAGTTTTTATAGTTCCCAGTTTGCTGCATGTATTGTATTTCAAATGTGGTTATAAAGTTTACGATCCTTCAAAAGACAAGAAAATGTGTACTGACTGCTATTTGTAATTTAATATGAAAATGTAGACAAGAACTAGTGCTTAATTGTAGCTAAGGTCTTGCTGCTACTGCTCTTATCATTTACAAATAAAATAGATCCCATCTAAAATCCAGTACTGACCATTTGAGCTCACCAGGTATGAAACTATTGCAGTGTCTTTCAAAAACACAAAAACATTCTCTAGATGTAGGTTATAAATTCATGTTGAAGCCTTGCTTTGATCTGAGAAGAGATGCTGTGAAAATGGTACTGTGAGGTTCCTCCTTTGCATCTCAGTGACTGAACATGCACAGAAATAAAACACGGAAAACAATATATGTGGTTAAGCGAAGTCTGTAGCTTTGATTCAATAAATTGATCAGCCTTAAAGAGAATATTAAACCAACCTGATGACTAACCAGCAGACTCAAGCAAGAAGCCCTTCAACCACTCTGCATTTCTCATTGGAAGGAGGAGATTGAGCCATCTATGTCCTTTGTCACCTGTCCTTCAGGGCAGACTCAGGGACGCACTTGCAGCAGACCAAAGCCCTTGCCTGTGTTGGACACCTCTTCCCAACATACCAAATGTGCTGTTTTACAAGCTGTGTCTATGCCATAACCCAGAACTGTCTCTTACAAATACATTGACGTAAGAACTGGACTTTCTGGCAGCTGACAGGTAGCTGAGGTGGGATGGAAAAAGTATGGTATTAGCCAGGCTTGCTTTAAAGAAGAATTGCCATCTGGACCTGAAGGAGTGATTAGCCCCAGTCTGACCAAGGCAGTCAGAACTGGTAGGACAAAGCACAGGAATGTAACCATAATAAAAGAAATGAAGCGACATCTCTGCAAGGATAAGGTTCAGCAGCTATCAGCATTCCATCATGCTTCTGATTATCAATCTGAAGCTTGGAGGAGGGAAGGGGAAGCAGGAAGACCTTGTGCAATGAAATGCTTCAGCACCAAACCCAAAGGAAGGACGACAGGGAGGGCCTGCTTACTGCCCATCCACTCCCACCTTCTTCATTGCTGGCTGCTTCCAGCACACTGTCCATGAAGGTGAAAACTAAGTCAGTAGTTGCTCTTCCTCCACTCTGTTGTCTGCTTGCTATGCAGGCTGAGATGGGTTGTTCAAAGTTTTCACACTACTAACTCCCCAGTATGACTGCACACAGACCTCCCTGCCACTGCCCCAGTGCTGCCTCCCTGCCACTGCCCCAGTGCTGCCCGCTGTGGCTGGGAACAGCTGATGCTGCAGTCTGGGGAGTGATGCAGGAGGCTCCCTGCTGTAGCAGGGACCATGCAAGTTTGCATCAGTAACCTTTGTAGACCAGTGTCCTGCCCCATGCCAGTCAGGCATCTTCCTTTGTGGTACAGAATCGGGGAACAGCGTTTTCTGGAGTGTTTGTTTTTAACTGAGGTGGTTAAGAGTTTGCAGATATCCATACCTAAGGGTTTGCTGTTTTATTTATCCAATATACTGCAAGGGGGAGTGGGATAGTCTTCACCACTGGACAGCCATAGGGCACCTGTTCTTCAAATACTGTGGGGAGGACCCTCACAGCAGCAGAAGACTATGTATTCAAGGGAATGACTTTGGATGCATGTTTTGACATGATACGTGTGGTAATCTGTTGGGGAAAAAGAGGTGCTGCACAGATCTCAGCAGCACTGTCCACAGAGGAGCAGCCAGTATGGTCCACTCCTCCACAGGGAAC
>JAVSBS010013310.1:0-31007 GCA_033124195.1 Coracias cyanogaster
CCGGGCCCGGCGGGGCGGCGGGGCGAGGGGAGGTGAGGCGCGGCGCGGGGCAGCGCGGCCGGGCCCGGGCCTGGCTGATGGGCTGGCAGCGGCCGGGGGGGGCCGGGGTGGGGGTGAGGAGGGGGCGCTGCGGGACCCCTCTGGTTGTGGCGCGGGGAGACGTGCAGGCAGCTGGGGACCCCTGGAGGGACGGGGGACGGGGCGGGGGGGGCTGCGATGCTCCCTTGGGGAAAGGGGGGGCTGAGGACTGCAAAGGGATGGGGGGTTACGCGGCTCCTCAGGGAACCGCGGTCCCCAGAGGGATGCGGACGGCGGCGCTGGGCGGGGGTGCAGCGCTGGGCGGGTGCCGGGGCGTCTGGGCACCCCCGGGGAGACGAGGGGCTGCGGGGTCCCTGGGGTCTGACCCCCCGGGGCTGCGGGCGGGGCGAGGAGCCGGGAGGTGAGGGGCTTGCTGGGCGCAGGGCCCCCCTGGGGACGCGGATCTGTCTGTCGGTGTTCGGCGGGGCGGGGGCGCTGGCTGGGGGCTCCCCGCGTCCCTCTCCCCTGTGCTGCCGGGAGGCGGCCTGGCGTGGGGGTGGCGAGCGGCCCCTTCGTGGGTCCCGCCGCGGGGCGGGGAAGGGCGGGATGGCCGTGAGCCCCCGGCAGACACGGGCACCTTGTGGGCTGCGAGTGGGAGACGAGGGCGAGGTGCGGGCCCCGAAGCCCCTCGGTCTGCTGTGCCGACCCCCAGGCCGTGCCGGGGAGGGGGCTCTGCGGCTCCGGGTTCAGCGGGTGAGATTTCAAACCCTGCGGGTGTTGCGCGGGGGAAGGAGAGGGGCAAGGCTTGGCAGCGAGGGAGCCTGAGCGCAGCTCCCTGGCTTGTCTCTTGGGAGCGTCTTGTGCTTCTCCTTCCCAGATTTCGGAGGTTTGTCCCCAAGGACGGCTGGACTGGGCCATGTGGGGGGCTGGAGGTGAGGGGTTGGGCCGCGGCTCGGGGGAAGCAGGCGGCTTTCATTCATCTCCTCCGGAGAAGAGATTTCAGACTGTGGATGTTTCTTGGCTTGTCTGCGCTCCTGCTTCTGCAAGGGTGTCACTTGGGGCCTGCCAGATTTGGGGATGTCTCAGGTTGATGGCAAATGCCAAGGACCATCCCATGAGATGCAGGTGCTGATGCCCCGGCCGGTCTCCCTGCATGTGGGTTCGGCTTTGGCAGGAACACGGGGACACCCTCAGCAGGGGGGATTCTGGGGAGAGGAGTGAGTGGTGCTCGTGTCCAAATGCACAACGTCCTCCTTCAGTCCCTTTCTACCAGCAAGGCCTTGTGTGATGCCACCCCTTGCATCTCGCCTACCTCCCCCCTACATCCCCCTGCATCCCGCCTGTCACCCCAGGGGCTCATCCTGCCAAGGTGTGCAGAGAGAGGTGAGGGCTTTCACAGCCAGAAGCTGGGCAGCTTTTAGGGGAACCTTTGGTTCTTGGCTGTCACTGGGCATGGTGAGCAGGGGCTTTGCCAGGCAGGTGGAGGGGTGCATGGTTCTTTATTGGTTTTGTCCCTGGTGCCAAGGAAATGGTGTTTCACCCCCAGGCAAAGGGTCTCCTGCCATGGGGGGCCAGATCTGGCTGCAGGTGGATGTGTGCCGGGGGGTCCTGCAGGCTGCTGGAGTGGGGAGCAGAGGGTGCCCACCCCACATCTCTGGGCATGGGCTGGCTGTGGGGTGCAGGTCACCCCATGGGTTTAGTCCCAGTTGCTGGGGGTCTGCTGGGTGTGGGGGTCCCCAATCCTAAAATCCCTTTCTCCTCCTCCCTGTCTCCCAGCTCCCGTTTTCCCCGGCCAGGTGGCCCATGGCTTATATAATGCGCTCAAACCCCGGAATAGCTCCTCCTGTTACACAACCGCCCAGCCAGCCACAGGGGGGGCATCCCCGGCTGGACGCTCCCCCTGCGCTGGCCATGACCCCCATACCCACAGTGCTCAGCCCTGAGGGACATCCGCTGAGAGTGTGTCCCCGTTGGAGGAGGTGACCCCATTGTGACAGTCATTGCCCCCTGCTCCTCCATGTGCTCGATAATTGCTTTTATTATTACTACTATTATTATTATTCCCCCCTTCCTCAGAAGTGGTGATGGGCCGCAGGGGCACCTTCTTCTGACTCCTTGCCCAGCAAAGTAAGTGGCTCTAGGGGTGCAAAACCCGGGGGCTGGCTCTCCCCCTCCATCCTTGCCCGTTATTTAAGCACCTCCTGGTTGGGGAAGGTCTGGCAGGGCAGTGAGCACCCCAGCCCTTCCTGCTGGGACTGCTTGCAGGTGCCTTGGCCACTGGTGAGCAACTGCTGATGGCTGCGGTGGCCCCGAGGGCTTGAGGACCGTGTGGCCGGGGGGTGCACAGGGCTGGGGGTCCCATAGGGGTACCCATCACCTGCACCCGCTGCCTCTCCACTCAGCATGGGGCATTTGCTGCCGTCACTTGGATGTGTTTCTCCTTTTATCCCTCATTTCTGGCTCAGGAGTGGAAGCACTGTGGGGGACCCCTGGGGCTGGTCCCCACCATGGTGTGACCCCTTCCTGTCAGCTCTTCTCCAGCCGGAGCTGGGAACCGGGCTCACTCGGCCTCCCCAGCAGCCCAAGGGGTTCAGACTTGGGGGGCTTTGGCCATGGCCTTTTGGGGTCAGGAGCAAAGTCAGCTTCTCACCCTCCATCGAGCCCATCCCCGGGGAGCTGGTGGATCTCTGCTGTCCACACCCCTGTGCAGTGCCTGGCCGGTGCTGAGGACTGGTCCCCACCCCTGGCTCCCCCATCCCTACATCCCCAAGCTGGGAAGGAGCCCGGTTGCTTAGCAACTGTTTAGCTTCTCCACCAGCCTCCTCATCTATTTAAAAAAAAATAGATATATATGTGCACAAACATAGGTATGCACAAGCAGCAGCAAGCCCTCGCCCATGACCCCCCACAAGCCAACATCTGTGTATTCTTTATTAATTGCTTTAAAGTCTGCGAGGTGTCAAATTTTGGTTGAGGAAAGGATGCTCTGGGCTTGGGGAAATAGGGGTGGAGGGGCTGGGCTGGGGGTCACCAACCCCTCCTGCTGCCCCTTCCCATGGGCAGGATCCCCAACCAGCTCAGGGCTGGGAGGCTGCACTAACGAGCCCCGGAACAGCCTCACTTTTTAAGCCAATTTTGCCTTTTTATTTTTTTTTTCTCTCCTCCTTGGAGGTCTGACTCATGGTTTTTGGCACTCGGGGGCTGGTGGAAGGCAGCTCCGGAGAAGGTCGGCCCAATTAACGGTAGCAAGCCCGGACTTTTCCTTCTTGTAATTCTGACCAGGTGTTCAGAGGAGGCCAGCTGCCTCGCCATCATCTTCTGGCATTTTTTATGTTGTGAAAAAAAGCCCCTCTCCCAGCCATCGCCATGGCACGGGCAGGGAGCAGCCTGGGTTGGGGCTGTAGATGCTTCGGGGACAGGGTTATGACTTTGGTAGCTGGTGATGTGTCCTGGTGAGACACCAGCAGGCAGGGGAACCACCGGGACCACTCCTCCCACCCTCTCAGGTGGGGTTGGAGGGTCCTCACCTTGGCTGTGCTTGTTGGGACTGAGCTCTGGCACACTCAGTACAGGAGCGATCCAGGGAACCTCTGTCCTGCGCTCACCGCCTGCATCCCGTGCCCGCATCCTCAGCACACAGGCGCTTGCCATCACCCTGGCTGGTGCAGCTGGATGTGGTGAGAATTAATTGAGCACCGGCCGGAGGCGGCTTTAATTAGCACTGAGGCGGTGGGGGGAGGATGCCCAGACACTGCTGTGGCCTTTCCCTGCCGAGGGGGAGATGCTGGGAGAGCATCCAGGCAGTGGCAGCCCCCTCTGCCATCCCGGCTCCCGCTGGGAAAGCGGCCTCACCCGCATTACAGCGTGGCAGGGCCCCGCGGCGGCAGCGGGCAGGGTGATGGGCAGCTGCCTCCAGCACAGCCCTGTGCCCAGGGTGCTATGGGCACGGCCGAGGAGCTGAGCAGTGCCTGCGGGGGGATTTGAACAGAGTCAGCTGGGAAGGGGCTTGTTTCTGCACTGGAAAATAGAAGAGCAAAAGCAGTTTGGTGAAACAACACTTTTTTTTACTCATTTTTCTTATTTTCTTCTTTCCTTTTGGGCTGGAGCTCCCAAATGCTGAGCTTCCCTTCTAAGCCCAGGTTGGAACCCCTGAGGTTCCCATCAAAGCCAAGGCTGGAACCCCCGAGCTTCCCATCAAAGCCAAGGCTGGAACCCCTGAGCTTCCCTTCAGAGCTCAGGCTGGACAGCCCCGGGGCTGGGACAGGGGAACAGCCATGTCCCGGGGCGACCCTGCCAGGTACTCGAGGGTCCCAGCCTGCAGGGATGGAGCTTGGTTCAAAGCTTGGCTGGAAACCAGAACCTCAAAGTCCAGCAGGGTGGCGAGGCTGGTCCTTGCACCCCAAGCTAGTGAGACCTGTCCTGGCTGAGTGTCAGGGGTACAGCGCAGTTTGTCTGTCCTTCTGTCTGTCTTGGTCTCTACTGGGCTGGCAATGCTGGTGCCCAGATGCTCCACACCCTGGGTGAGATTGGGCACGGGTGGGAAGGGAGGGAGAGACCTGGTGTGCCAGGCTGGTCCCTGGGCTTGGCTAAGGTAGGGATGGGGATGGAGGACGAGGAGGATGAGGGTGATGATGGGGAATGGGGGTGAGGATGAAGATGGATGATGGGGATAGAGGATATAGAATGGGGAACTAGGGATGATGATGGTGATGGAGAATGGGGATGAGGATAGAGGATGGAGATGGATAATGGAGATAGAGGCTGTAGGATGGAGGATGGGGATGAGGATGGGGGTTGGAGGTGGAGGATGGGTGTACATATAAAGCATGGATATGGAGGATGAAAATGAAGATGGGGATGATGATGAAGGATAGGGATGAGGAGGGAGAATTGAGATGGATGGATTTTGCGGATGGAGGATGGAGATGACGGTGGAGGAGAGCGGAGAATAGGGATGAGGATGGGGGTTGGAGGTGGAGGATGGATGTACATACAAAGGATGGATATGGAGGATGAAAATGAAGATGGGAGTGGAGGATGGGGATGATGATGGAGGATGGGGGAGCTCTGAACATTTCCAAAAGCCCTAATCCAGGCAGAAGAAAGCGCCTGCAAGCTGAAAAGCTGTTCTGACCTCCCCAAACCCCATGGTGGCATGTGGAGCACCAGCGGGGAAGACCAGAATCCCAAAACATGTGGGTGGATAGTTCAGCAAAGTGGGAAGAGAGGGGTCTGCTCAGGAGTTTCCCCAGAGGCTCCAGCCCATGGTGCTGGGGGCTTTGTGACCTCCTGGGTGGCCCTGGGGGAATATGGGTGGTGGGGATGGATGCCAGTGACTGTCCCTGGCTGCATCCTGCAGCCTTTAGGAGTCCGTGGGGACACGGCACTGTGCTTGCCCCAACACGCCCCCTCTCCCTCTTGGCGAGGCCGCTGGGCAGCGGGCTGACAGTGCTTGATGATTTGTGGGTAATTACTGCAGATAATGAAATATTTAACCATCGTCTATTATCGGGGTAGCGCTGAGCCAGGCAGGAAGCCGCTACCATTCGGGCAGGGCCGCACTGCCTTCGCTGGTGGGTTTGGTGCTGGGACGAGCTGGCAGAGCCAGGAGGTCCCTGTGTGGTGGCTGAAGGATGGAGGTTGTGGTGGTTGCCCCTGGGCAGGGTATCACTAGGGGTCTCCTTTGGCGACAGGGAGGGCACAGATCCAGCCTGGGGGACATGGACTCCTTCTGCCCCAGTCCCTTGTCCCCATTGTCACCAGAGATGTAGGACTGGGTCTGTTTTCCACGCAGGGCTTTTGCCTGTGGCCTGGCTTTGCTGTCGATAGCCAGAGGGGGGCTGCGGGTGGTATTTCTCTTCCTTTGTTTTCCTGCCCTGAGTGGCTGAGGCGGGGTGGCTGCTGCCAGCTCCCGGGGTGCTCACAGCTCACAGCTGAGGGAACACCGGGACACGGTGGCCATTCCCAGACCGGCTCCACCTGCCCGGTCCTGGGTGCAAGGGGATATCTCCAACCACAACCTCTTTGTGGAGAGGGGGAGCGTTTCCTGGTGCCTCCCCCACTTGCAGGTACCCATCCAGCTGCTGGTTTCTCTCTCATGCTCCTCCGTCCTCCCACCCGCTGTATATCCCACACCTCTCAAGGTCTCGCAGCAATGAATTTACCCACTGCTGGGCTCAGGATAAAATTAATTCCCGCTGGGGAAAAGCCAGCAGAGGCTGCTGTGGAAAGCATCCTCTCCTTTCCCCGCTCCTTCTCCAAACCCCTTGTAGGTGAAGGTTTCCCAGTGGGGACCTTCTTCTGCTCCCAAATTTCCTTCCCGCTTTTTGCCTTCATTCCCCAAGGGGAGAAAGAGGAAGAGGATCCCCCAAGCCAGGTTCTTCTGCAGCATCTCGCCCATCTCTGGCCACCTCGGGACATGGAGGGGGCTGAGGTCAGGGGTCCCCCTGGGCAAGGAGGGAGTGGAGCAGCCCCTTGTCATGGAGCTCAAGATGTGGATATTGCTCTGCCTGCTGCAGGCAAGGGGGAACCGAGGGACCTGCTGGTTGCTCTGACAGGGCCGAGCATCCCAGGGATGCAGAGCCTTGGCTGGCTCCTGCTCCACCGCCTGCGTCTCCCGTGCCTCTGCGGAAAGAAAGGCTGCTGGCTCCTCTCTGCACAGTAATAATGGGGGGAAAACAGGGGGGAAAAATGCCTTGTAATTAAGCAGTCAGCTGTCGTCCTCCCCAGCCAGGCTCGTCAGGAGATAATTGAGTATGTGGGGCAGCCGGTGGCAGCAGGAAAGCCGGGGATGTCCCCTGGGGATGCTGCAGGGTGGGAGACCCTTTCTGCCCAACTGGGACCCCTGCCACCCTCGGGAGGGCTCTGAGGCTTTTTCTCTCCTCAAACAGAAGAGAAACATCCTCAAAGCCTCTCGCAGATCTGCATTCCCGCTCTGGCTCTGTCCCACCTGGCACGGTCGCAGAAAGCTCTGAACTGCCTGGTGTGTCCTGCTGGAATGGCACAGCGGGAGCGGCGAGCCCTCCCTGGGCTCGGAATGGTGCGGATCAGGCCATGGTCTGTCTGTCCTGCCTTCAGGCCCACACTCAGCTGAGGGATGCCTCCTTCCCCAGGTTCAGCCCTGTCCTCCTTGGGCAGCATGTGTCAGACATCATGGCATCATGGGCAAGGGTTGGCTGCTTCCCACGTAGGCAACACCCATCCTTGGAAAAGCCTCTCCGACAGGGATGGAAACACCCCAGAGAAGCAACTTCTGGCAAAAGCTGCATCTCCAAGCCCAAAGCCAGCTTGAAGAACTAAGGATGGTGCTCTGCCTTTGCCCTCAGTCGTTTCTCTGTGTAGGACTTTGCAGGAGAAGTGTTTGTGCGAGCTCCCAGTAAAGCCCAGGTGGAGCCTCTGCAGCCGGGCTGCCACTGGGAATTCAGGCAGTGGATCTCCAGTGTGAGCATCGCATGTTAGGGGTGGGGCTGGTGCTTTGGGCAAGGGAGCTGGGACATCACAGATCGAGGAACGGGTGCTCAGCCATGCGCTGATGGCATGAGGTCACTGGGACAGGGTTGTGTCTGATTGATCCAGGAGGTTTGGGACCATCTCCTGGCCCAGGCTTGGGGAGCATCACCAGAGCCTCAGCATGGCAGTGCTGCTCGGGAGTGACTGTCCTCTTCCAAGGGGTCATTTTAGGAGCCAAGTGAGGACGCATTGACTGTGGTGGTGGAAGTAGGAGACATGTGAAGGTGAAAGAACAGGGAGAAGTCAGGCAGGCAGCTGCCAGTAAGGGAACCTCAGCCCTGCTTTCAGCCAGCACTGGGCATTGCCAGAGGGTGCCTGGCCACTGCCAGAGGATATCAGCAGGTGTCTGCTGGCTGGCCAGACATCAGGATGTCCCAGCGGCCAGTGCAGCTGGGACATCTGAGGTCTTTGGGTCCATCCCCTTGCTGTGCCTGGGGGTCTCCCCAGAAGGCTGTGAGGATGGATGCCCATCCCTGCTCCAAACCCACACCAGCTGACAGTGGGGTCCATGGGGCTCAGAAGGACCCTGCCTGCCTGTCCTGCTGCTACCATATGGCTCTGGGTGCTGCAGATGAGGCTGGTGCAGAGCATGCTCCTCTCTTCCCCATAAGCCAGCCCTTGTGCCATGGTGATGGGAATAGCTCAGCCTTGCTTTGAAGGTGGGGAAACTGAGGCAAGGGGCAGGAAGGAGAAGAGAAGGCTCTGGGGAGACCTCATTGCAGCCTTCCAGTGCTGAAGGGGGCCTACAAGAAAGCTGGGGAGGGACTTTTTACAAAGGCTTGTAGTGATAGCACAAGGGGTAATGCGTTAAAACTGGAAGAAGGGAGAT
The DNA here is from genome assembly GCA_033124195.1 of Coracias cyanogaster. Taxonomy (NCBI): domain Eukaryota; kingdom Metazoa; phylum Chordata; class Aves; order Coraciiformes; family Coraciidae; genus Coracias; species Coracias cyanogaster. Next base: position 8,357 of record JAVSBS010013310.1, read on the forward strand.
TTAGATTGGAAATTAGGAGGAAATTCTTCACTCTGAGGGTGGTGAGACACTGGCACAGGCTGCCCAGGGAAGTTGTGGATGCTCCATCCCTGAAGGTGTTCAAGGTGAGGTTGGATGGGGGCTTGAGCAACCTGGTCTAGTGGGAGGTGTCCCTGCCACAGCAGGGGGTTGGAACTAGATGATCTTTGAGGTCCCTTCCAACCCAAACCATTCTAGGATTCTATAATTCTAAGAGTGCTGGAAGAAGATCCAGAACTCTCAATCACCATCCCCACCAACCTGCTGTGCCTGCACATCTTTTGAGACAAATTTTGCCTTCAGGTCCTGGCAGGGTCCCCTCACCGTCATGGGGTGAGAGGGAAACCAGGACAAGGACTGACCCTCGACTGTTTCCTTCCCAGGCGCTGCTGGCAGCGAGGCTGCCCATGCCAGCATGGCTCTTTACAACAATGGGGCTGATGTGCCTTCGCCCCAGGAAGCCTCCAATGGCTTCTCGCAGCCTGGAGCCTCAGGTACGTGGCATAAGGGTGAGGAGGAGGTGCGTCTGGTGGAGCCCAGCCTGGTGAAGAAGGCTCACAGGGAAATCCTGGATCATGAGCGCAAGCGGCGGGTGGAGCTGAAGTGCATGGAGCTGCAGGAGATGATGGAGGAGCAGGGGTGAGTACACGGGATTGGGGCTGGGCTTCAGATGGACCCTTGCTTGGGATCCTTTTGACCTGCTTGCACCTTATTCTCTCCTTTTCTTCTCTAAAAAAATACCATGGTGTGTCAAATGTCCCCAGTTGGAAGTAAATCCATGTTTGGGTGAATCAGACAGCTTTGGGGTGCACTGGAGGGTTGGTTTGTGAAGGTAAATGCCTCCAAGAAACGCCAACCTAGAAGTGCATCCGCACATGTGTTGGAGGCTCACTCTGGCCCCTCTGCTTGGAAATCTGTGCTCCCAGCTCATCTTGCTGGGAAAGCCAAGGCAGGAAGGAGGAATAAGTTGCTCATGGTCATGCGAGGCATCGGTGCCACCTGGCCCATGCCCTGCATGCCTGGGATGGGAGATGGTCTGTCTCTGTCTCTCGTGTTGAGAGGATGAAGAAGAGCTGGAGTTCAGTTCCAGGCAAGGCTGTTTTGGGCTTCAGTTTGTCCTGCTTTCCTTCTCCTCCTCCCAGTTTTGGGGTGAGAAGATCCCCCCATCCTGCCATGCTCCTTGCTGGGCACCGCAAGCTGCTCCCCAGCCTTGGGAAGCAAGGAACTGAGGGAAAACCTGAGGAGGTGGAGAGTATCCCTGCCTGGGTGGCCAGGAGGGGCTGGGGAGCCAGCAAGGAGACCCCCATCCCCGCCAAACCCATGGCCCTGCTGCTGGCTGCCCCGTGGCTCCAGCACCAGCCGAACAGCATCATCCCCCTGACAGCTCGCTAAAACCTGATGGATGGAGCGAATTCTTCAACACACGCTGATGGACGGGGACTAGTATCAGCTGGGGAGAAGGAAAATGGATTGAGGGAAGGCTTCGCCAAGGCTTTCATTAAGAGTGCAAGCGTGACCTAGAATTAAATTGTCTCACACAGACTGGAATAATGATTGTGCCTAATTTGTCGTTATGGAAATAAATAAGGTTGACCTGGCACCTTGGGGAGCCCAGAGACTCCTGTCAGGTTCCCGCACCCTGCCAGGGATCTTACTACTCGTAGTATCATTACTACGATGGGTAACAGCAGCACTGCGACCACAGTATTGTTGTTATTGCCATAATTGCCTTTGCTATTATTAAGCTATTAATAACGATGATGACGGTGATACGCTGAAATGATAATATAATTACAGTAATAATCTCGGTCAACCTGGTTAATCCTCCGCCTGCTCCTCCCCTCCACGCAGGGGCTCGCCGGGGGTGTTACATGGGAAGCGCTTTGCACCCCTGAGGTTCCTGCCTGGGCCAGGGGCTGCATCCTGCCCATGGCCTCAGGGGAGTTGTGGGCAAGGGCAGGGCCCCGGGATGAGCGGTGTGACAGCAGAAGGAATTCTGCAAGGACTGAAGCACTCTCTTCTTTCCTTAAACACGCATGGCTCCTCCTGCCTGTGCTGCATGGCTCGCTCGGGGCTGCCTGTGCTGTTATTCCCTGCCTACAGGCTGGGTTTCTTGGCCAGAAAAGAAGTGTCAGCGATTTTTGTTTCTTTCCCCAAACCCATTCTATGTGTGAAATGCAAACCCAAAGTCCCTCCAAGGGGGTTAGAAGCAGCGCTGGGGGTGCAGGAGGGGAGGGGCGGGTGGGATGTTCCATCACAGGATGCCTGGGTGCAGAGGGTTCCTCGCCTTGCCCTTGCCCCCCGTGGGTTTCCTAACAGCCCAGCTATGGTGGCCCATCTGTCCCTTCCTGCCTGGCCTCGCGTCCCCTCTCCAGGAGCATTGGCCGCATTCATGATACGCTGCAGCAAACACTCCTCTTCTTGGGCAGACATCTTCCTGCTGCCACTGGCTGGCTGATGTCCATGGGATGGCCGGGGCTGGTGGCTCTGTTCTTGTGGGATGGTTGCATTCATTCTACCTGGCTGGGCTCACCACTGTTGAGGGTTCAGTCCAGAGCAGCATTTGGGGGTGCTGGCCTGTTTTTGGGGTCCCCTGTGCCGAGGTGAGGGGAAGCAGCTGGGCTGCCTTTGTGTCCAGTTAGCAGCGCTCCTCCCGCAGGAGTCCTGGCTGGCTGGGGAATTAATGAGACCCTTTCAGTGCAAATGAGCTCGTTAATATTAATTCCGATTTCCTAGGTTGCCTTTTGTGGGCACTGCAGGGGGGTGAGTGCTGCCATGTGCTGCTCTATGCCAAGGGCACCCAGGGGCACCCACAACCCTGCAAGGAGCATCATCATCCCCAGCAGGGGCTCTGTGAGGTGCCAGCCTCGGGGACTGGCAGCTCAGCCAGGCTGTGACACCCAGTTTTGGGGGCTCATTAGTGGCAATGCTGATGGGACATGACAGTGAGGATGGGCTCGGAGCAGTCCCTGTAGACAGTGTGGGTGAGGACAGGGATGCACATAGAGCCCAGCCTCTTCCCTCACCAGCCGGTGGTGACATGGGGTCCCCTTCCCTTTGCCTTGTCCCTGGGGATGATGCTGAGAGCGCTGTGGCTGCCTCCACCATATCCCTCAGTTTAGATTGTTTTGGTCGAGGAGGATGCTCGGGTGCCCTTGGGCAGCCATGGGATGCAGCACAGGGCTGCCCGCCCAGGGCTGTCACCCATCCCTCCCTGGGGACACCATGGGGATGGCTGGAGCACCGTGGTTTGCCGCGGCTGTTCTCCGATGCCAGGGACAAAGTGATTAGTGTCTCTCGTTAATAACCCTGCAGCAGCCTGAGTCAGCGTTTGGCATTAGCGCAGAGCTGGCTCGGCTGCCGGGGCTCTGGAGCAGTGCGGGGACAAGCAAGCGAGCCTGGCGATGGGATGGAGGCACCCAGCATGAACATCGGCATCACCATCTGTGATGGTTGCACTGCTGGGAGGGGTGGCAAGGATATGCCCCAAAACCTGGGGCAGTGGGGAGGAATGGCCAGCTCATCGTCATCCTCTTCTTCTACCCCTTCCTGATGTCCCCAAGCACTGCTGGGAGGGGCAGGCAGGGCATGGAGGGTGGTGGCAGGGGACAAAGCAGAGGGACCCGCTCTCCTCCAGGCCCTCATGACTGTCACCATGCCACCTCTCCTTCTGACCAGCCCCTTGGGCCACATGTCACTCCTGAAGATATGGAGGCGCTCAGCACATCCCTGGGGAGCCCACACTCCAGCCATGGCAGCCCTAATCACATCTTTGCCCATCCAGGTACTCTGAAGAGGAGATCCGGCAGAAAGTGGGGACCTTTCGGCAAATGCTGATGGAGAAGGAAGGCGTGCTCACCAGGGAGGACCAGCATGGGCGCCAGATGTAAGTGAGGCAGCTCTGAGTTGACCTGTCTGCGTATCCTGCCCAACTCCTATCCCAGAAAGTCATGTCCCAGATTGCCTCCGAGTACATGGATTGATATGAAGAGAGTTTATATAGGGATGGTTGGATAGATGGGTGGACATAGAGAGGCTATATAGGGATGGATGGATGGATGGTTGGATGGATGGATGGATGGATGGATAGATGGATGGATGGATGGTTGGATGGATGAATGGATGAATGGATGGATGGATGGATAGATGGATAGATGGATGGATGGATGGTTGAATGGTTGGATGGTTGGTTGATTTGATGGTTGATTGGTTGGTTGGTCAGGTGGCTGTTTGGTTGGTCAGTCTGTTGGTTGAATGATTGGATGTTTGGTTGATTTGATGGTTGGTTATTTGATGGTTGGTTGGTTGTTCAGTCGGTTGTTTGGTCGATTGGTCAGCTGATTTAATGGTTGTTGTGTTGGTCAGTTGGTTGTTTGGTTGGTTGATTGGTCAGTTGGTTGAATGGTTGGATGTTTGGTTAGTAGATTTGATGGTTCATTGGTTGTTGGGTGGTTCATTGGTTGGTTGGTCAGCTGGAAGCAGTTGGAGGCAGGGTTTACCTCTCTGAGGAGGTAACCCCTGGAGAGGTTAGAGCTTTTCCTGCACTGCTCTTTTGGAGACCTCAGGGTGCTGTACAGAGAGGCCAGCATTGCAATGCTCGTTTTCCAGATAGTGAAACCAAAATGCAGAAGGCCTTCATGCTTGTCTCACCCCACCAGCCCATGGCAGGGACCAAGCTGCAGGTTTGCTGTGCCTCACCTGTGCCTGCTCCTGCCCTTTTGGGTCAACTCTCCAGCTCTGCCCGAGGCTGAAATCACAGCTTCTGCCTCCAGCCAGACGAGGGCACTGGTTTCCAGTCCTTGCTCTTAGGTCTGTAATGCACAACAGTCTTCCTGTCTGCTGTGGAGCTGGGGTAACTCAGCTTGGCTGGTGATGGCTCAGCAGGTTGGCTACCATTCTGTAACCCTAGAAATATTAGTGTTAGCAGTAATAATCATTAGTTGTAGTAATAATAATTTCTGTTGCAAGGGGCCCAAGCTGGATTGGTGGCTCGAGCCTGCTTCTCACCTGGGTAGGCACAGAGCCTGGGTCTCCATCAGGCAGGTGTGACCCCAAGGAGAACCTTGGAAGAAGCTTCTCCAAGGAGCTTCCGCTTTATGCCTCTGCCTCCTAATTGCTCCTCATGCTGCCTGGTCTCTGGGGGCTGCTTCTGCCCCAGGGCTGCTTGGGGCTCAGGTTAGGTGTCCAAAGCAGCCCAACTCCTGCTGAGGACGAGCCACTCTCTCCTCCTGCCCAACACAGGACTGTCCCCAGCCTCACGGGGGCCCACCCTGGCTTGATGATTTATCTGTGCAATGCTTAATGGCCCCGGCAGCGTGGCTGGCCTGGCGCACACCATCCATCAGCCTGGAAACCAGGTCACTTGGGACAGGAATAGACGCTGCAGGTTCACTGAATATTAATGCTTCATTAGGGCCAGGGAATTGGAGCGAGGGGGGAGGCAGGGAAGCCATGACGAGGGGAGAGCCTTCCTCCCACTGCTCCACTGGGCAGGGAGGGACACGGCTTGGTTGTCGCCAGCCTGGGATGGGGCACATTCAGGGTCCTCCTCCAGGCAGGAAAAACCAAGGCATGGGGAAAAGCAGCCTGCCCAGGTCACCACCCAGCATCAAGCCCAGGGTGTTAACAAGTGGCCTTTGCCCCTGGGGGCATGAGTCATCTCCAGGGCATCTTCCCAAGCAGGCTCATTAGGGCCAGTGCTGTAAGGAGCACAAGGAGCGCATCGGGAAGCCAAAGGTGTGTTGAGGTTACCCAGGCGGCCCCAGCTGTCACCTTTGCGGGCTTGCTTTTGCCATACGAAGGGTAATCATTAAAGATTAAGGGGCTATAAATAATAGTGCTGAGCTGGAAGGAGCAGTCTGAGAGCAAAGGATTCCTCGGACAAGAGCAAAGCCAGAGGCGCTGGGAGGAGCTGGGTCCAAAGGAGGTGGCTCTTCAAGCAGTGGGGGCGTGAGCTGCTGAAGTCCCTGCCAAAGGATGTCCTGGCTGCAAAAGGTCTGTGCTGGTTGAAGAGACTGGACAAGGGAGGTAAATAAACTTCACATAAAGATCCCCAGCCCTTGTGGTGTCTGGGAGAGTCCTTGGCAAAACAGCTCATGAGCTGGTCCTGCTCTAGCACCTCTCTGGCCTTTTTCAGCTTGGTCGTTGGCTGCTGGAACTGTGAGTCTGAAGCAGCTGGTCTCATTTCAAAGCAGATGCGGCAGCTCAGCATCATCTGCAAAACTCCCCAGGGGAAACCGAGGCACCGAGCAGAGCCATGACCACCTGAGTCCCTGGCTTGCTCTCGGTGCTCTCCCAGCTCCTGTCTCTGTGTGTGCACAGCCCGGTGATGCAGCCCAGTCCCCAAGGAATGACTGCTTGATGGACGGGCTGGTGGGATTGAAAACAAACGTGAGCATGTGCCGGGCGGGGAGGAATAATTGGGGCAGCGCAAGCCTGTCTTGAGCCACTGAGCACAGCTAATGAGCGAGACGCTGGCAGCAGGCTCCGTTGTGGAGTGCTGCCCGCTCATGGAGCAGAGAGCCCAACAGGGAATTATCCCTGCTCGCCTCTCTCTTTTCCTCTTCTCTCCCCCTTCCCACGGTTGGGTGGGTGGTTGAAAGGCTGTTCCTGCCCTTGGGGCACAGCCAAAGCAGAAGTCACTTGGAGAGGTCCCAGAAAGCCATGGCTGCAGGGCAGAGGGGAGCCTGGGACCTGCTTGAGTAATGTCTGCGGTCAGGAGCAGGATTCCTCGTTTGTTGTTTTGCTCCAAACCATTTTTAATTGGGTTAAACAGCCCAGGGCCTGCCCGTGGCCAGGGATGCCAATGCGTGCCGCTGTTGGATCTGCCAGCTGGGGCTGGGAGCATCCCTTCACTCAGCCAGAGGTGCTGTCCGGGCTGCCAGGGGACCGGTGCCATGGGGGCTGCGCTTCACCAGCATCCTCAGCCACACACTGCCAGGATAGGAAGAGCAGAGGAGCCCACATTGGGTTTCTGAGGGCAAATATCCTTTGGGAAGCAAGCGCCCAGGGTGGTGTGATGCCAGGTCCCATCTGTTGCGATTCCCTCCAGAGCACCTGGATGGCCGAGTCCTCCCAGGCTGAGGTGTCCGACATCCCCCAAGAGCAAATGAGAGGCTCCCAGTGGTTTGATGGCCTGATGGCAGAGGAGGACTGGAGAGGTGGGAGGTGGCAGGGAGAGGCTGACCAGGGTCTCCTGTGACCCTCCTGCCTGCCCTGTCCAGCTGCCAGGCCTCTGCCAAGCCCTGCCTGCAGCCCTGGTAGTCAATGGCAACCTCCCGCCAGTTTCCATGGCAGCAGGAAAAATTAATGCTGACGAAGTCACTCAGGAGGAAGTGGAGACCCTGATGGCTCCAGACCTGATGTACCTCCCCATCTCTCTTGGCCTGGGGGGACATCACTCATTGCCTCCCCAAAGCTCCAGTGCCAAGCTGGTGCCACACTGGGGTGCTGGCCTCAAAGCCCGGCTTGTCCCAGGCAGCTCCCACTGGCAGGTGGATAATTACTGGAATCCTGAGAGCCTCCTGCTGCCTCCTCTCACCCTAATCTGGCCCCACCACCTACTTGGGCTGACCCTGGCCTCCCGCCCAGCCCTGGTGCTTGGGCAGTTCCAAAAGGGGCTATGAATGATGCCAAGGCCAGACCGCGCAGGGAACGGGTGGCCTGAGCCCCACGGTGTCCATGTCCCTGTGCCAGCATGATGGGGATTTCTGCAGGGACAGGAGCCCCAGGAAGGCCCAGAGAAGATCCTCACCACAGCACTTTGCTATGTGTGGTCCTCAAGTAATGTGACCAAGGTCCTCTGGAGATGCTGTGGCAGAGGGGATGTCCCCCAGCTCCTGTAAGCTGCACTGGGGCTGCCCCAGGCTTCCCCACAGCCGCTCTGGTGGGAGATGGGGAACAGGGAGCCCCAAATTAATCCTGCATTTCCTCCTTTGGCAGCGTGATAGAAAACCACCACGGGGCAGATGGGGAGGAGTACGTGGTGGAGTACAGCGACTACGAAGAGGGCTGCGTGCTGCAGTGTGACTGCTCGGCTGAGTGCTACCGTGAGGACAGCGGCCACCACGAGTACAGGTCTGGCTGGACAGGCAGTGGGACTTTGGGGAGTGGGTGTGCACGGGGTCTCCATCAGGGGACATAGAGGCCAAGGGGTCATCCCTTCTCCTCCCAACCCCATCCACTTTCTCCTGCAGGCTGAAAAGACGCTCGAGCAGCTCCACCTCTCCTCCACCCAAGAAGAAAAAGAAAAAGAAATCAGGTCACCGCCGGAGCCGGTGAGTCCCCAGCGGTCCCTGCACTGTCCCCTCTCCCAGGAGTGCAGCTTTCCTCCCAGCTCAGCCCTTCCCTAGCCTCCAGTGGGGCAAGTCCCACCACTCCGGGGGGCTGCACCCCTAAACAAGCACATTCAAGAGGTGCAACACATCTGCATGCACCGCTGGTGCAACAGGCACACGCATGTGCACACACACAGGGCTGTGGGACATGCCGCCAGCCCATCTTGGACCTTGCCTGGTCCATGCTGTGAAGGAGCTGACTGCTGCAGGGCACAGCACCGGGCAGGATCTGGCTCCCTGAAGGGTCTGACTGCGTCTATGCATTGGTCCCCCCCCCGCTTAGCGCTGGCTCTCCAGGCAGGATGCTGTCCCTAATGTCCCTTTCTTCTCTGCCTTCCTCATGGCAGCAAAAAGAGGAAACCTGGCTCGGAGCGCAGGTGAGTGCCCGCCGGGCTGGGGGGCTGCAGGGACCCCTCGGGCATGCAAGGCCACTGGCCACAGGCTGGCCTCCACACCCACTATCCCCTCTGGAATCCCAGCGGGAACTGGCCACCCAGTCTGCTGCTGGAGGCTGCGGAGCCCACGAGGTGGCAATGGGACACAGTGGGATTTGGGCGCTGCAGCACCAAAGGCAGCCAGAGCCCTTCTGCCAAAAGCCCCTTTCCATTGCCCACCCCAAATCCCCCCAGGAAAGAACTTCCATGTGGTGTTCATGCATCTCATGGGTGGTCCAGGGGAAACAGGGTGCCGAGGGGACCGTGGGCCATGGAGATGGGGCTGGGGAGTCCCTTGCTCCCCACTCAAGGGCACCCACTTTCCCCCACCCCAGCTGCGACAGCTCTTCACCCATCCGCAAGGAAAAGAAAAAGAAGACTGGAAAGAAACACAGACGCGACAGGTAGGATAGACACCACATTGGGTTGGGGACAGCGGGGCTAGTTGGGGACAGTGGGGCTGGTTGGGGACAGTGAAGCTGGTTGATAGCTGCCCAGGCCCTCAGGCTGGGGCAGGATGGAGGTGGGGACAGAGATGGAGGCTGATGATTCTTCATGAGGCCATCACCTCCTCACAGCAGCTGTCACTTGCCCCATCCAGCAGCCCATCTTGGGGCCACCTCCTGCCCTTGTCCCCATCCCTGGGGCTGCTTGGCCTTTGCTCCCAGCTGGCCAGCCCAGTCTGTCTCCATCTCTGCCTCTTCACCCCTCAGGTCTGAGTCAGGGTCACGGAAGAAGAGAAGACACAGGTGAGTGTGACGGCTGCTGGGAGCCACCACCCCTGTCCCCTGCCGTCCCACTGTCCTCATCCCCTCTGCCCACAGGGATGGACCTTGTCGGGCGTGGTAGGTGTGAGCGTGGGCTGCCATCACCCACCGTCTGTCCATCTGTCCCTCACCTGGTGAGCGTCCCCCTCACTCCACGGCCAGACTGTCCCACCTTTGGAGGCGGCACAGGACCACCCTGGGTGTCTGCGGGGTCCCACATTGTCCCCTGGGGCAGAAGGGGTGACGTGGGCAGCCGTGGCCAGGGCAAGCCCTGGCTGTTGCCCTGCCCTGTGGATGCCCTCTGCCAGCAATGCTGGTTTAGGGTGAAAGAAGTAAAAAATGGGCAAAGGGTGCCTGGGTGGTTAGAGGGGCTCAGAGGGCAGGGCAAGCAGGGGGGTGACAGCAGACCCCAGCCCTGTGGATGCTGAGCAGAGCTGGTTGCCCCTTCCCATGGCCACCTCCTCCCATCCAGCCTCACCGACAAGCACGTGGCCCTCATGGTCCCCCCAAAGCCAGCTGGGATCTCCACCATGGTTTGAAGCTCTGTGGAGCCCAGCTTCAGGCAGGTCCTTCCCATCACTCCTGCAGCTTCAGCAGCTCTGGGTGACTGAGGAAGCCCCTCTGGGTGCTGCCCCTTCTCCCATCTCCACAGCTTTTGGCTCTTTCCGTAGGTCCCGAAGCCCCAAGAACAAACGGAAAGAGAAAAACAAAGAGCGCAAGAGGTGAGGGGCCGCGATGTCAGGGGGAGCAGGGCAGTGTACCCCCATGAGCCCCCATGGTGGCTCAGCCTGCACCCTGGCCTCCCGGCCGCCCTCTCCGCAGGTCCCGCAGCCAGTCCCCGGCCTGGCGCTCGCACCGACGCAGCTCCTGCAGCTCCCACAGCGCCTCGCTCTCCTCCGACAGCAGCTCCAAATCCCCCGGCAGGTAGGAGCAGCCCAGGACCCCCACCCTCCGTGACAGGGACGCTTGTGGGGCTGAGGTCAGGGAGGTGGGTGGCAGAGGTGTCCCTGGGATGGGGATCCTTGGGCATGAAGGGTAGGGAGGTGTGTGGCAGATATGTCTCCATAATGGAGAGCCTGATGTGATGGAGGGCAGTGCAGTGGCTGCCAGAGGTGTCCCTGGGATGGGGACCCTTGGGGGGATGGAGGGGAGTGGGTTGATGCTGTGGCACCTCTAGGGGGTTTGGGAACACGGTGCCTAGGCAGGATTTCACTTTTGAACTGGAGAAAACACAAAACACCAATTTTCATCCAATTTTTTGCTTCGGCAAAGCCTGCCCCACCATCTCCGCCCAGGCCTGCAGCTGGCAGCTCTGACGGAGTCACCCAAAGGATGATGCCAAGCTTGCGGCAGGGGGATGCCAGGCTTGGGGCAGGGAATGCTGGCGGCTCACGGTGTGGTGCTCCGCAGGCTGAGCCCCAAGCGCCGGCAGGATGGCCCCAAGGGCAGCAGCGCCCGCTCCAGCCGCAGCCTGTCCTCGCCCTCACCGCGCCGCTCGGCCTCACCGCACCAGAATGGGCACAAGGGCAGCGCCCAGAACGGCCGCCACAGCCACAGCACCCCGCTCCCAGAGCCCTCGGATGTACGTAGGCTTTTCTTGGATCACCGTTCGCTTCCCTCCCCTCCTCCCTCCGCAGGACCCCCATCTCAGCTCTCCTCTCCCCTCTGTCCCTGCTCGCTCGGCTCGCCCCTCTCCCGGGCACATGGAGGAGATGCAGGGTGTGGGCGGCACCCCGGCACCCATCCACCTTCCGCTGGGTGCACATGCTTCCCGGGGCAGCCAGCCCATCACCAGTGTCGGGGCAGCCAACAGGTCATCCCTCCCCCCACGCCACATGGCACTGCGGATGCCACCTTGGCCTTGGCAGGCCAGTGTCACCTGCCAGGGTCACCAGTGGGCTCAGCACCTCCCTGGGAGTGGATTGAGCCCAGACAGCCAAGAAAAGGGTAAAGCTGGAAAATTCTCATTTCCCTGCCAGCCCCAACCCTCGCCAGCACTAAGGTGCCAGCACCAGTGCTCAGGACCCCAGCACCTGGTCTGGGGACTGGTAGCATTTGGAGGGGGTTTGGTGCTGGGTGCTCAGCCTTTGGGAGCTCAGGGTCCCCGTGGCAGGTGACACTGAGGGTAAGTGTCCCCAGCTCTGCCTCAGCACCCTGTGGGGGGTCCTGGTGAAGCCTGGCGGGGGCTGGTCCCACATTGAGTGGGACAAACCCCTAACCCAGCAGGACCAGGACACCAGCCCCATTTCAACCAATGCTGGGTGGTAAGGAGCCTGCTTTGGCTAGTGGGGGCTGGCAGCAGGGCTGAGCAAAGGCAGCGTGCTGGGGGACCCCACTGACGGGGGGACACAGGTACCCGCTCGCCCCAAGGGATGTTATTCCCATGGGCAAGGTGTGAGGACGCTCCTGGGCTGGCAGCACCCAGCAGTGACACCCCAATGCCTGCAGAGCCGAGGGCACCCCAGAAAATAGGGCCAGGAGCTCCCCCCCATATTCAAGAACCCTTCACCCTCCCCAGCTCAGCACCCAGCACCCCCCAGCAGCACCCAGCACCCTGCCCACCTCTCAGGGCACCTCTCTGCTTTCTTCTTTCCTGTGGTTTCGGCTGGGGCGCGGGGGGGTTTGGGTGCCGAGGAGCCGCCCGGCTCGCCCGCTGCCCACCACCCCCAGCATCGCCCAGGCCGCCGAGCTCCCTTGGCTCCGTGGCACCAGCGGGACTTCTCTCCGACAACTTTCTCTCTCTTTCTCTCTCTCTCTCTTCTTTCTCTCTCTGGTTTCTATTTTTTTTTTTTTTTTCTTTTTAATCCCATCTGTGTTTTTCTTTAGCCTCCCATTTGAAAAAAACCCAAACGGTAATATACACTTCCATTTCTTGCTCAGCAGAAGCAGGGACGAGGGGGAGGGAAGGGCAATGAAACGTGCTTTTTCCCCCCACACCTTGTTTTAGTTTCCTTTCTCATGATTTCTTTTCTTTTCCCTTGTGATGTACAGAAATGCAAACGATATATATCTCTCTTATTTTTTTCCCCCTACCCCTGTTGTCGTCGTGTTGTTCTAGAATTTTTTGCTTTTGTGTGTGTTAATGTGGAGAAGGAAAAAAAAAAAGCAGATGTGTTTTCTAAATATTTACGACTGCTGAACATTGTATTTCCATTTTCTCTATTTTGAAGAAGGAATTTAAAAGGGAAGAGAACTGAGCAGCTCTACACTGCAAAGGGAGCGGGCTCACTAGCCACCCATTGCGCCCTTGAATTGGCTACTGCCCCATGGCCTGGGCCAGCGGCCGGACCCTACTGCCGGGGGGGGGCTTTCCCTCCCCGGATGCAGGATGAGGCCGTTGGGCGCTGGGTTATCCACTCCCCAAGCTGTGGCCATCCCCCACCTGGGTGCCCGCGTCTTGCATGCCAGCAGGATGGGTGCTGAGCATCCTTGGCACCCCACCCCTCCTTCCCCCCCAGCCTCCCACAGACCCCCCAAAAGCTCCGGACTCAGCCCGAGCCCCGGGCGAGCCATGCCCCCCCCAGCACCCCCGGAGGAAGGGGTGCCCGGGGTGCTGCGTGGCGTTGCCTTCCCTTTTAAATCCCTGCTCCCATCTCCATCCATCCCTGCTGCCTTCCCCAGCCTTCCTCCTGGGCCTCTCCTCCTCCTCGCCCCCACGCTCCCTCTGGCCCCATTTCTCTCCAGTTTTCTTTGGGCCAAAACGACCTGACCACCCTCGCTGTGTCCCGCCTCCATCCATCGCCTCCTGCATGTTCCCCGGGACTTTGCCATGGTCTGTAGCAACTTTTTAAGTCCGAAGCGCAGCCGGGTTGCAGCCACCAGCCAGCACAACCCCCCCGGGCCATTCCGCTCGGGCGGCCGGCCACAACCTTTCCATTGAAAAAAAAGAAAAATTAAAAACTAAAAACAAAACAAAACAAAAAAAACCCAACCACTAACAAGACCGATTTAAAAAATGATTCTAAAAATTCTAAGCAAAGCAAGCGGGATTAGCCGAGGGGTCTGGATCGCCGTACTAAAGAGTCCTTGTCTTTTTCCCATTCTGCCCTCCAAATGTGGAGATTATTGTTTTCTTTTTTTATTATCGCATTCCTGTCACTGCCAATTGCGAAGGTAGGTATTGTGTCCACCTCTGCACGTTCACTTCTGCAGATGAGCCTGTTGAAAAGCACCGTAGCTTGATTTAATGTTATTTTCTCTTTCTTTCTGACTTTCTTTCTCTTTCTTTCTCGCTCTCCTTCTCTGTCTCTCTCTCATTTTGTCTCTTTTTGGTGGCTATATATCATTTTTTTTTTTGTATGGTTTTCCCCAGTTAGCTGCAAAGCCATGCTCTTCTCTTATGTTCTTTCTTTATATTTTTTTGCCCTGTCCACGTAATATTTTTTTTCTTTCTCCCCCCCCTTTTTCTCTTCCCCGTCTCCTTGTGCTGTTGGTAGAATGCATTTCTGTGTCTTTCAGCCTTCCGAATTTGTGTTGGTTTCCACGCAGGGCCTGAGTGTGGCTGCTCCGTTTGGGTCCCCACTTAAGGGCTGGGTAATGAAGCCGAACATAATTAGTGAGAATTAGGGGCAGTGGCCAGAGCCGAGGGGGGGGGAGCGGCAGCAGATCCTGGGCACTGGGGATCTCGTGGCGGATGGATGGGGTGAGAAATGAGAAATTTGGAGAGATGTGTGGGTTTAGCCCCTCCTCAGGCTGTGGCAGACAGAACCCCCCAACCCAAGGAAATCTGAGGGGCTGCAGCGGGGATAGGTTGAGATCTTTCTCCAAGGAGCGAGGCAGGTCTGGGGCACCACGGTCCCCGCGGTGCAGGGGACAGCGTCCCAGCCCCAGCCACCCCAGCCCCACAGGCCCCCGGCGTGTGCTCTCCCTTCTGGGCCGGGACAATATGGATTTATTTGGGATGTTTTTCCTTTCATTGCCTTCCTGCACTCCAGTGCAAGAGAGCCCTCGGCCTCCACCCCAGGGTTGGGGAGGGGACCTCGCAGCGTGGCCGGCCAGCACCAAAATGCCGCCCTGGGAGAGAGGAACCCCTTCTCTTTCTCTCTTCTTCTTTCTCATCTCCTTCTTCTTCCTCTCTGCTTTTATTTTTGGGTGTTGGCTCGGCTGAACCCCCATTCCAGGGCTGCTGCGTCCCCTCGGAGGGTTCCACGTGCCCAGTGCTCTCAGGGCAGCGTGTCCAGCCTCCCAGCGATCACAACAGAAATGGATCATTAAATAGAGCCCCCCGACCCCCCCATTCTGGCTGCAGCTCGATGGAGGCGTTGGCTTATCCATGGGGACAAGGAGGTCGTCAGGGACATGCTGCTGGTGGGGTGTGGAGCAGCTTGTGTGACCCCCTCGCATTGGGATGCTGGGGGACGTGGTTGCCTCGCATCCCTTTTGCAGCAGCTTTGTGGTGGTCCCCAGGCTCCCACCCCAGCGCCTCACCCGCTCCTCTTTTGGGGAAGAAAAGCAACGTTCAGGACATGATGGGGTGGGTGAAGAGAACCTTGCCCTCCAGGATTAACTGACCAGGAGTGTTTGGGGCAAGGGGCTGGTGGGGAATTGGGGTCACCAGCCCCCAGTTTAGCCCCAGTCCCGGCACCACCCCAACCCCCCTGAACCCTGTTAGATCCTCTTGACCAGACTCAGCGCAGCTCCGCGCAGGATTGACCCCTCCAGGGATGCTCAGGGAGCTGGCACCAGGCTGTGGCTGGGGGAGGGAGACCCCTAAAGCCCCCTGAGCCGGAGTTTGCTGGCTCGGTCAGGGCTGGCAGTGAAAGAGCCGTTTCCACCCATCTTTTTGGTCCAGCGGTGTCTGCAAAGATGGGGAAAAAAATCTAGGCAGGCACTGCAGCTCAGAGGAGCTCAGATCCCGGGGGGCCGCTGTGTGCTGGACCCTGGGGCTGGGCAAAATGCCCCCAGCTCTGGGCGAGAGCCCGGCACGGGGCCTTTGCCATGGCGGTGGCACAGAGTCCCCCCTCCCCGTAGGAGAAGCGAGTTGGTTTGTTTTATTTCTCCTCTCTCTGGCTCTGTCTCTGTCTCTCCTCCTTCTCTCACTCTTTCTTTCTCTCTTGCATTTTTGTGAATCTAATGATGCACTTATATTGCCCCGCTTTTCCCTTCTCTTCATACCTTACCTACTAAAGGAGGAAATGCCACTTTTTTGGTAAGTGGATGTTAACCAAGAGGGACTTAAAAAAAAAAAAAAAAGCATATAATGGAAAAAAAAAAAGGAAGCAGAAAGCAAAGTCTGTGTTGAGTGCTGATGAGGACTTAGCAGTTCCCTGCAGAGTCACAGCTCAATGCGTGTCCCAGAAGAGCTCAGAGACATTCGTTTATCTCAGTAACGAGGACATTTGTGAAGTTTTGCTTTGGTTTTTGGTTTTTTGTTTTGTTTCGTTTCATTTGATTTGATTTGGATGGTTTTTCTTTCTTTTTTTTGGTTTCCTTTTGCCTTCTCGTCCCTGGCCCTCCACCCCCCGCCTTGCCCTCCATTGTCGCTCTGTGCCGTCCTCCTCGTTTCTCGATTTGTTTGAAGCCGAAAGCCGTACGGTCTATAAAACCTACACATATCGAACATATATCTCTATATATGTGCATGCCTGTGTGAGCAGACCCCCCCCATCACCTCCAGCCCTTTTTGGTTCGACCCTTTCCCCTCGGCTCAGTCTGATTTACTCTCCCCCCACCTTTCCTCCTTTCATCTTTTCTTTTTTTCCCCCTTTTCCTCCCTTTGTTTGGGTTTTACCCCTTTTCCCTCCCCTGTTCTTGGTTGGGGCGGGCGGGTGCCAGGGTTTGCTTTATCCCCGCTCCAGGTGTGTTTTCTTTTTTGGGGGGGGGTTGTTTCTTTCCCTTCAAGCTCTCCCTCCCTGACGACTTGGGGGTTTCTTGGATTTGGTTTGGCTTTTTTGTTATTTTTTTTTACTCCCATCCCACCCCTTCCTTTGGGTTTTTTACAATTTGATTTTAATTCTTTTCTTTGGCGTTTTGCATGCAGAGGTTTGCATGACCCACGTTGTTGAGGGCGAGAGGAAGGTGCAGAGTAGCGTCTGTGTAGCCTGCCTTATGCGATGTGCGTTGGCGTTGTGAACCGCGCCCCGGCCCCGCGCCCCCCATTAAAATCCCCTTTCTCCTTCTTTCTTCTCTTCTTCCCCCCCTCTCCACCTTTCCCCACTTCTCTCTCTCTCTTCCCCCGCCCTTGCCAGAGGCCGGCCTCGGCATCCCCCTCTCCGCGGGCTCATGGCAGGACGGACCCACTGTCCCCCCGTGCCCGGGGGGGCCGACACGGTGCCCGCAGCCCCCGGTCGCCCACACCGGAGCGGGCCAAGCACGGCCACCGGCATCGCTCCCGCAGCGCCTCGCCGCCATCCCGCCACCGCGGCCAGAGCACGGGGCGGCCCCCGGCCCCCCGTGAGCCCCCGCTGCCAACGCCGCTCAGCCCCCCTGGCTACAGCAGCGACTCGGAGGGCTCGGTGGGTTCCCAGCCCCATCACCCACCGCTTGGCCCCGACAGGAACCACGGCGCCCACACCAAGAAGTAAGGGGGTCCCCGGGACAGGGCCACGGTGTCCCTGGGTGCTGGGCTCTGATATCTGGGGGGGCAGCACCTGGGTTGCATCCAGGGAAACTCAGGGGGTCAAGCTGGGGATCAGGGTGGGGTTGGGATGCTCAAGGGATGGGAATGGGGATGGGGATGGGGATGAAGTTGAGGATAGAGATGGGAATGAGGGTGGGTGCAAGGGTGGGGATGGAGATGGGGATGGGGATGGGAATGGGGGTGGGGCTGAAGTTGGAGACAGAGACAGGAATGAGGATGGGTATAGGGATGGGGATGGAGATGGAGATGAAGACAAAGTTGGGCATAGAGATGGGAACAAGGATGGGGATGGGAATTAGAGAAACAGGAATGGAGATGAAGATAAGGAAGAGCTACGGTGAGTCCATGCCAACACGCTATGGGAAGGGTCATCCCTGCAAGGGATTATCCCAGTGCGAAGGGCAGTGCCTGGGTGGCTGTGTGAGATTACAGCATCCCATGGGGTGCAGGGTCCCAAGTGGGTGAGCACCCCAAAGTTGGGATGCAGCCCAGCCAAAAACTGGGGTCATGTATGTGTGCCCACTGCTCCCCCATGGGACCCTGGGGTCCCCGGCTCCCATGGGGACACCCTCCTGGCCCTGGAGGGTGAGATGTGCTGGGGTCTGCCTTCACAGGGTGAAGGAGAGGCAGCACCGGGGCCGGCCCAACAGCAGCTCGGAGTCATCGGCCAAGCACTCCCGGCACGCCTCGGAGCGCAGGAAGAGCCCGTCGCCCAGCCCAGGCCAGCGCAGCAGCTCCTGGAGCTCCAGCGGCTCCCTCTCCAAGTCCCGCTCCCGTTCCCGAGAGAAGAGAGCAGGACGCAGCCGCTCCCGCTCGCCTTCGCCCAAAAAACCCGCCAGCAGGTCAGCCCCAGAGGAGGGACTTCAGCATGGGGCGCTCGGGTACCAGTGATGGGCTCAGAGATCATCCATGGCTCAGGGTGGTCCCGGCTCCCCGGGGCTCAGGGAGGGGGTTACGTGTCATTGCTGGCCCCAGTGGCACTGTAAGCACCAGCCCCCAGCTGGAGTGTCACCTCTGTGGGGAGCTGTCATGCACAAGCTGTCCCTGCATCCACCCTGGAACCCCGGCCCACAGCCCTGAAGCTTCTCCTCCTCCTCATGTTGTAGAGAGAAGGACAATGAGCCCCGAACACGCCACGGTGACCCCGATCCCGCACGTGCCCGGCGCCGCTCCAGGAGCTACTCCCCCATCAGGAAGAGGAGACGCGACTCCCCCAGCTTCATGGAGCCCAGGAGGATCACGAGGTGGGTCCTGCCAGGTGGCAAAGCCTTGGGGCAGTCACCAAGGATGAGTGGATGGGTGGATGGATGGACAGACATACAGATGGGATGTGTGGATGGATGGATGGGAGGGAGGGACAGATGGATGGATGGATGGATGGAGGGAGGGAGGGACAGATGGATGGATGGATGGATGGATGGATGGATGGATGGATGGAGGGAGGGAGGGACCTGGGTGTTTGCTCCTCCTCCCGAAGCAGGGCAGTGGTGGCATTGCCACAGCCAAGCCCCGGCACTGGGCAGCAGCCGGCAGCTCTGCCAGGGTCCCCGGGCAGCGGCTGTGCCCCCGGCAAGGAGCACAGAGACATGTGCCACCCCATGTCCTCACCTTGTGTCCTCATCCCTTGCTCATGTCCTCACCCCGTGTCCTCACCTCATGTCCTCACCTTGTGTCCTCACCTCATGTCCTCACCTTGTGTCCTCACCTCATGTCCTCATCCCATGTCCTAACCTTGTGTCCTCATCCCATGTCCTCACCTTGTGCCCTTGCTATGTCCTCACCCCATGTCCTCATCTCAAGTCCCCACCTCATGTCCTCACCCCGTGTCCTCCTGTGGTGCAGGGGACGAGCAGCAGCTCGACCCAGCCTGTGATGGGGTGGTCTTGTTGACCATCAGCCTTTGCAGTCCCAGCCCCAATTCATGCCCACATCTACAGGTGCAGCTCACAGAATGGTTTGGGTTGGAGAGGACCATTAAAGACCATCTGGTCCAACCGCTGTTAGCACTCATGGAGCAGGAGCACAGGAACACCCTGGCCCTGGCCTTCCTCGGGACGGACAAACGGTGAAGCTGAAGGAGCAAAGGGGTGCAGACCAGCGGGGTGCAGAGGGAGCCAGAGCTTGGAGGGTGATGGAGGGAGGTGACCTGGAGAAGCAGGACGGACCCGTCCTCCCCTGCACTGCGCTGGGAAGGGGCCGCGGGGATCACACCTACGGGCGGGAGGGGACCAGGAGCTGCCCACTGCCAGGGCAGGAACTCAGGTGAAATTCAACCTGAGCACGAGAAGACACTTTGTTCACCATCAGGGTGGTCAATCTCTGGCCTGGGGCAGTCTCCATTCTTGGAGATAGTCAGAACCTCCTCGGAGACGGTTCTGGGCAGCTTGCTCCAGCTGCCCCTGCCAGCACCAGCCACCCTGGGCTCCAGTGACGGGGGATGAGGCTCCACAGACCCTTACCCTCCCGCCGGGACGGCGAGCACGGCTCTGAGCCGTAGAGCCGGTAATCATTAGGTTTCAGAGTGAACGCGGCCTCACGTGACCACGGAGGAGTTGCTACAACCGCGAAGCTGAGGTTTGCTTCACACCCACCGCGAGGAAGGACTAAAAACCTCCATGAACCAGCTGAAATGTCTCCGCAGTCTGGCTCCGGGATTGGTCTGGGATATGCCAGCGGGGAAGTTCTGGGACTTCCCGGGAGCAAAACCCACCGTGGTGGCTGCGGCCGAGCCACCGGCTCCGGCAGCTCCTCCCGGGCAGCTGGGCCGCTCCGGGACCAACCACGGGCACGGGCACGGGCACAGGCCAGGCTCGCCCCTCTGCCGGGGGCTGTGGCGCGCGGGGGCCGGTCGCCCCATCCCTCCCCACCTCCCATCTTTCCGTGCTGATTTACTGCCCACGGAAAAAGTTTCCCCTCTCGGAATCCAAGATTCCTTCTGCTTTGGCTCCCGCGAGCCCGAAGCAACTGTTAATTTTGGCAGGTCCCTTCCTTCGCTCCGACCGTGGTCGGACTTTTCCATTCTCGACACCTCGGGAGCTGGTCCCGGGGTGGGGGGCACAGGCACCCCCCCTCTTCCTGGGCACTCTGCCCTCCCAGTTCTGAGCCACCGAGGACTGGGAGGACCTGCTGCCACCACTGCCCAGCCAACAACGGCCTGGAGCCCCCTGCTCCCCACCCTGCTCCGGGCTGGTGGTGACCAGCACGGCACTGATGGAGCTGAGTGAGCCAGGCAGGTCTGGAGAGGTCCTGCTACAGCGGCCACCTGGGAGCCGTGGTCTTCTGTGGCCCAGCGGACAACCACCCAGCTCCAAGCTCCAGCTGCCTGGCCACGGAGATCCACCAGCAGAGCTGGGGAACAATGAGGAACCACAGCAAGAAGTCGCTTTGCGGGGAAACGTCGTGGTTAAAGCCGGTTTGGAAGCCACCTGGTCACCAATGGGGGGCAAGAGGCACCCGCTGCACCCTCAGCAGCTTCCAAGGGCTGTGGAGGGAGCTCTGGAGCTCCAGGACCTGGAGCCTGGTCCCTGCTCAGGATGCCAAAAGCTCGTGCTGGCCCACAGACAGCTTCGTCCTCCCCACCGCCAAGAGCTGCCGTGGAAGGAGCCGCCCACATCTCGCTTCTGTGCAGAGCAGGCCCCGCTCGTTAAAAGCTTACGAGATGTAACAGCAGCGAGCAGGGCCCCGGGCTCGGCACCTGCCCAGCAGCGTGGGGTGGGGTGGGCTGGAGAGACGGACGGGGGGAGCAGAGACCAGCGGGGCTGGAGAGCAGCGTCCGGGGGACGTGCAGCCCCCGCGTCCAAAGCACACGGGTCGCACTGGGGAGGGACCGTTCCCCCCATCTCTCGGTGAGCTCGGGGATGTCTCTGCTGTCAGAGCGTCATGGAACCAGTTTGGTTGGAAGGGACCTTGAAGTTCCTCAAGTCCAACTGTTCCCCCAGCAGTGCCAGGGCACCACCAACCCCTGGCCCTCAGCACCACATCTCCACGGCTTGGAAACCCCTCCAGGGATGGGGACTCCACCACTGCCCTGCCCAGCCTGGCACAGCCCGCGACAGCCCTTCCCAACAAGAAATTCTTCCTCACACCCAACCTCAACCTCCCCTGGGGCACCTTGAGGCCGGTTCCTCTTGTGCCATCACTTGGGATGAGATCTCACCTCCTAACCTGGCTCCAAGCTCCTGGCAGGGAGTTGTGCAGAGCCAGAAGGTCTCCCCTGAGCCTCCTTTGCTCCAGACTTTTGCCTCCAGATGATGAAACATCCCTGCTCGGGTTCCTCCTGAGCCTGGAGAACGTTGCCTTTGAGGAGAACGTTGCCGTTGAGCCCTGCTGGGCCCTGGTTAGAGCTGTCCCCAGCAGCCCCCCTGGCGCGGGGAGGGGCTGAAGCTCCAGCTGGATGCTCTGAAAATCCAGGTGGCCATAAACCCGGCACCTGCGGCCAGTAAAAATCCCCAAATCCCTTTATTTGCCACCAGTTTGTGGCTCGTAACTTTGGAGTTGTCCCACAACTGGCCGGTGGGGACCGCAAACCAAACACTTCAAAAGGCACCTGCAGGAGGCTGGATGGGGCACCCCCAAGGTGCTCCTGTCACCTCCAAAATGTTCCTGTCCCCCCCCAGGTGCTCCGGTCGCCCCTGAGATGCTCCTGTCACTGCTCCCCTTTGGTCCTGAGGTGGCCCAGAGCTGCAGTGTCACCCCCGAGATGCTCCTGTCACCCCCAAAATGCTCCTGTCACCCCCAAAATGCTCCTGTCACCGCTTCCTTTTGGCCTGAGGTGGCCAAGAGCTGCAGTGTCACCCCCAAAATGTTCTCCTTTGGCCCTGGTGTGGCCCAGAGCCGTGGTGTCACCCCCAAGATGCTCCTGTCACTGTTCTCCTTTGACCATGGTGTGGCCACCACCGTGGCACGTCCCTGGCGTGTCCAAGAGCTGTGATGCCATTCGGAGCAACCCGAGGGTGGATGAGAAGAGGCAGGTTGATGGCTGCAGATGTGAAGGGTTGTGGAAGGGACAAGTTGGGGGTATCTGAGGTGGCAGGTCCCTGTCACCCACGTCCTGTCTCCCCTTCTCCTCCAGCTCCGCCTGATCGACTGGGGGCTGGCGGAGTTCTACCACCCCGGGCAGGAGTACAACGTCCGGGTGGCCTCGCGGTACTTCAAGGGACCGGAGCTCTTGGTAGATTACCAGGTAGGTCCTCCCAGGGCCCAGCCCCTCGTGCCAGGGCTGTGGGGACACAGGCTGGTGGCCTAGAGTCATGGAGAAGTCCTTGAAGGTCATTCCTGGAGCCACGGTTACGTGGAAGTGGGAGAGGGAACAGCCTAGTGACAACTCAGGCTGGGAGCCATTGGTGTGGTCTGCCCAGAGTGAACATGGGATGGTAGAACCATGGAATCATCAACCAGGTCTCTGGAAGAGACCTTTAAGGTCATGGAGTCCACCCATTCCCCCAGCACTGCCAGGGCACCACCAACCCATGTCCCTCAGCACCACATCTCCACGGCTTGGAAACCCCTCCAGGGATG
>JAVSBS010013313.1:0-17019 GCA_033124195.1 Coracias cyanogaster
CCAAAGTGCATGACCCGGCACTTGGCTTTGTTAAACCTCATCCAATTGACCTCAGCCCATCGCTCCAGCCTGTCCAGGTCCCGCTGCAGAACCTTCCTACCCTCAAGCAGATCGACACTTGTGCTTAATTTTGTCATCTGCGAATTTACTGAGGCTGTATTCAATTCCCTCATCCAGGTCATTGCTGAAGATATTAAACAAGACAGGTCCCAAAACTGAGCCCTGAGGGACACCACTTGTGATCGGTCACCAACTGGATTTCACTCCCTTCACCACCACCCTCTGGGCTCGGCCATTCATAGGGAGCAATAGTTCATTGGCTACTGAGTTCAAATAGGACCCAATTTCAGCTGTTCCGCCAGCAAATGTTTTGGGTACCTAAATATCTTTTCAATCTTTTTGTTTCTGCCTCCAACATCTAGTAAAATATTCTAAGGAATTATTCCAGCCCTCCTGGCCGGAGCATAACTGTTTTCTAGCCCTCTAAATAGAGTAGCAGCAATTGGATTTTAGTTCAGAAATCAGTTTTCTGGTATCTGGAGTCAGCTTTTACAATCAAAAGGTTAAAGGAGATCCTCCTTACTGACAGTATATCCAATGACCTAAATTCCACATGATTGCAATCTCTTTGCTATTTTGCTACCTTCAAGAATAACCTGCTTCCAAATGAATCTTTCTGTAGCCACAGAAAATGATAGTCCTGCATCTCCCACTTAATACTCACATGAAATGCAAGTACTTAGAATTAACAGAGAACTGATGAAATCTGGCACAACACAGCCAGGACACTTCTAAAGATAAGGAAGCTGCCAAAACATTTGATTCACTGCAACTGTTGCCACATATATGTGATAATATGCATTAATATTTGGGGTCATATTCTTGGTTTTAAACAAATGCAACCACTCCCGTGCACCCTCAGAAAATATGAAGCACAACGTAAAGTACAAGTTTAAAAGATAACACTGACGAGCCAATGAATTCGTTACCCTCCCTCACTTTCAGCTGCATCTTACCTGCAAGATACAGCTCATGATATCGGATGCAATTTTTGCATGTGGCGTGTCCTCATCTTTTCCAGACGGCTTCAGGTTGTGCTCGAGACACGACTCCCAGAGAGCCACGAGGGCCTTCCCGTGCTTTTCAATGGATGCTGTCTCCCTGATGGCCGTGGTGATGCGCGTGATGCAGATTTCCACCACAGCCTGGTCGTTGTCGTTGGTCTGGTAGTCCTGGTTCAAATGAAAAGACATTTGCCATTCAATTCCCATTCTTTACAAGGGTCCCACAAAACTAACCTGAAAACATGAAGTTTTTGTAACTGTTCAGTGCCCATTTTATCAGTTCCACGTTTACAAAGAACATTTAGTGTGATTAAACACAAAAGTTAGGCTGGAACTAGATGATCTTTAAGGTCCCTTCCAACCCAAACCATTCTATGATTCTGTGAAATTTGCCATCCCGCAGACAATTCACCAGTTTAGGTCTTAATTCTCATTACTGTAAATGTATAGATTATGTTATTGGATGATTTTTAGTAGTCTGTCTCAAAGCATGACCTTCTCGAGCAGGGGTTGCACCTGCACCTTAGAACCACTCACACTGGCCTCTTCTCCCATCACCATCCTAAAACTGAAGCTAGAATTGTTCTATCCACAATATATAGAGCCAAATGCAGACTCTCCAGAATTTCACATCCTGTCGAGTCCCTGATGTAAACACAGTGAGTCGTAAAGCTAATTAAATAGGCTTTATCACAAAATCCTACAATCGCTGACACAGACGCCACGTGGATATGAAATGGCAGCACTTCGTCATAACTTAGACTCAGAACCTGCTGTCCCACCCTAAAAAGCGATGAGGATGAAAAAATGAAAGACAGGCTGAAGCGTTAATCAAAACTCATTGGTTTTGTTCAAGTATGTATATTTTTAAAGGGCTGGAGACAAGTTCAACACCAGCTTGCAGAAGCGCAGCCTCAGAGTTAGCTCTGGGGGCTCTGCCGTGCTGCAGCGTGGTGCGACAGCGTATCGCAGGCAGCAGTCACGACATCTGGGTCTATCTCAAAGCAATTATTTGCCTTTACTCACAGCTAGTTCTCTAGAAGCTTGGAAAAATCCATGCACTTATTTATTAAACCCCACTTACACTTTTTTTTTTGCATAAGGTTACCTATTAATAAAGAGGGGAACAAGTTAACAGCCTCTGACTGGGACAGCACAAGAGCAAACCGCTGGCGAGAGCTGCGGTTGCTGGCTATGCGTGGACATGAGAGCAGTGTGGTCCTGTCCACACTGCTGAAAAACTTCTCATATTTGGGCAAAAACCACGGGTGAAGCCCAGCCTGCTCAGACAGCAGGATCAGGCAGCGCTGGAGCAGGTCCTGGATCTCCAGAGCCCTCTGGTGGGAATCACCACTGAGCAGCTCGGAGGTGGGAATGGCCTTAGCTGCTTGATGCAGACTCAGATGTTTAAAATTTTGTAGCAAAGTCAAGTATTTTCCCCTCAAAAAGTGTATTAGAGGGAAATGTGTGTAAAATCTGCAGTTCAATGAGTCAAAGTGCATCACAAACAGCAGAGGCAATGGCCAAAATGACTTAATGTTCTGAAAGGCTCTGCAGATGTAATTGCCATCAAAGCAATGACCAAGGAGAAGAGGCAGCATCCAGCAGCTGTCCTGTTGGATGAGTCCGTTCTTGTTGCAACCGGCAGCACCATGAAGATGCTCTGAGAGTCAGAGGCTTGCACGTTGCCAAAACCAATTTCTAAAAATCACACGCTGTGTGAAAAGCCAGAAAAGTGCAGCTGTGAGAACGTGGACATGTGGCTAATTGAATATCCTAAGGCTCAAAAAAGATTTTCCCTTCCCTTCAGTAGGCTGGAAGCAGGAAGGATAAAGAGCTTTTTTGATTTTTTTTTTTGGACAGCACTTTTAAAGAGTTCACCAAAACCTGTGAGCCTGCCATCATTCAGGGCACTTCCTGCTGCAAACAGAATACACACAGGGTACACGTAACCTCCTGTTAATCTTTAATATTCCTTAAATACCTGTTTAATAAAAATTATGATAAAGATGAACTTGAAATATCTTTAAAGGAAACTGGATTTGATTACCACATTTTAAAAATCATACACTTTGCTCAGCATTCTGAGTTTTCTTCAAAATTTAAAATTGTGTATGTCCCCATCTTTAATCTTTTATTTATATATTTAAGCTCATGCAAAATTAGTAAGGGCAGTGTTTTGCTTACCGCAGATGAACTAATTATTCTTATTTGTTCAAGAGCTTCCGAGATGCTTCCTTCGATTTCAGCATCCTCTAAGGAGAAAAGATCCCCTGCACGTGAAAGGTCCTTTTGTGCCAAAACCAGCCCGAAGAGATGATGCATGGCTGCGTTGGCTGCCGCTCAGCCAGACCTCCGCGGGCACCATGTGCATGAACGACTCAGATGAGGACAGAATGGAAACAATCCTGTGGACTCGTGATCAATCTAGTATGAAGAATAAATCTGGGGCATACTTCAAGGCTTCCTTGGTCCCAATCTAAAAGGAAAAGGGAACAAAAAAAAAGGGAAGGAGGGGAATTTGCAAAAGCACGATTTCAGTTTAGCAAAAATTTTTAAATGGTGTGTGTAAGCAGCAAACAGAATTGGTTGGACTTTATTATCTTGAAAGTCTTTTCCAACCAGAATGATTCTATGATCCCCAAATCCAGGGATGTCCTTAAGCACGTACCACAAACTGCATGTTGAAGTTTTGCCCTCAAACACTAAATAGCCTAAAATTAGCTAAACAATATATAACTTAATAAATAACCCTTTTTTTTTTTTCCCCATTTCCATGCATACAACTCGAGCAGGCCAGTGATGGGACTCTCTGATAAGGATTACAAACCTCCTTTCCGTGGTCAGCAGCGGTGTCCAGAGCTGGAGGAAGTGGGTGAAGCCACTTTGTTTTCTAGGGTGTTGTGTCTCGACTCGGAAATTAGCAAGATTGAGCAGATAATGATTTTTGTTTAGAAAAACAGTTAGTTTTGTTGCCAAAATAATCTCTGCAGCTCTTTAAAACTCATGTAAAACAAACATTGGCTGAGCTGATACTATGCACTTCTCCTTGGCTGGGGAATTTAACAGAGTCCAAGCCAAGTGGGACCAGGCTCAGCATGATGCACATGGTCACAAAAGAGGACAATCCTGCATCCAAAGAGGAAATATTTGCCTTAATTATAGGAGAAGTTTGTTTTATTCCACATTTGAGAAGTTCTATTTGTTAATCCAAGAGTACCAGGGCTTGCCTCAAGCTGATGGGTTCCCTCTGCTCATCTCTGAAGCAAGGGTCTTCATGGCTAACCTCAGTGCACACAAGAAAGGGACCAACAGCACAGGGTCCTTCAAGCTTAGGATGTCCCACAGGGCTTTGGACAGCCTCCTTGGACATCAAAATTATGGGCAGACGTACACTAAATATGATACTCATTAATTTGTGAGTTTGAGTTAGCTTCAAACGTTATGAACTGGAAAAGCAGTTGCCAGAAATGGATCTGTCTGCCTTTGTTTGTGCACATCACTTAAATGACCTCGTCTGTGCTTCCAATGAGTAAAAGTTTCCTGTAGCTCTATATAGAGGAAAGAGAAATGTCTGAATATTCATCTAATACAGATTATTTACTGATTTTTGAGGCTAGGAAGAGATCTACCAGGCATGACTTCCAGATGGCCCTTGTGGATTCACAGCCAACTCCTCACGGGTCTTCCCTTGAGTTGATGGGCAAAGTACTACACTGTTGCACACTAGATCACCTGTAATTATCTGAGGTACAGAGTATCCTTAATGCCTGTTACTTTATTTTATGCTATTTTTCAGAAAAAAATTAAAATGCAAAACGTCAAATAAGAGGCAAAACCAATGCAAACCTCTGAGGATCTTCTAGAAATAACTCAATGGACCAACCTCTATTTTCATAGCATAGAGAGCATCTTGATGCTCTGCCATATGCCCAACTATAAAGGTTTTTTTAAATTTTCCCACATCTGTCAACATCACTACACAGGACTTTGATTATCTGCAGCAAGACAGAAGCAGAAAAGAGCTAGTAAGATTGCAAACCCCACAGCACAACAGGCTGGATGCTCCACAGAGTCATGATGGCATAAGCCACCACTTGCCGAACTGAAGTTTGGATGGTTTAAGCACAGAGGAGGTTGGGCTCATTGTGCCCATACTCAGCAATTCTCAAATACAGAACTATAGAATCAGAGAATGGTTTGGATGGGAAAGGAGCTTTCAAAGTCATCTCACCCAACCCCCCTGCAGGGAGCAGGGACATCTGCAACTAGAGCAGGTTGCTCAGAGCCCCGGCCAACATGCTCAGCATGATGCACATGGTCACGAAAGAGGACAATCCTGCATCCAAAGAGGAAATGCAATGGTTCCAGGGATGGGGCAGCCACCACCTCTCTGGGCAACCTAGGCCAGGTTCTCACCACCCCCAGCAGCAAAAATTGCTTTGTTCTCTCTTAGTCTAAGTCTCCCTCTTTTAGTTCAAAACCATCACCCCTTATCCTGTCACAAGCAGTCCTGTTCAAAAAGCTCAAAAAGCCACAGCCACAAACTGATGATTTACCTGGTCATGATTCCACAACGACATCCTCAATGACCGTGCAAAGCTCGTGTTCTTGGAAGCAAAGCCTGACCCTGCCCATTTGCTTTGCTCTCCTGCTACCCCAGGCAGCATCCGAAGGCCCAGCGAGTAGAAAGCTGGGGAATGGGGTGGCAAGCAGTGAACCTGAAGCTGTTAGCAGCAGTGCCAGGAGGAAGGCATCTCAGGAATGCAGACTAAAGCAGCCTAAAAGTTACCAAGGGCTCCGTCAGGTGACTACAGGAACCTAAATGCAGCGAAGCCTTATCTCTGAATGAAACGCTCTGTTTCTAGGACAAAATACAAAGCCTACTCCACTTGAGGGCAGTTGTTTTTAATGGAGAAAACAGAACTCTCTGTGTTAGTGAAAGCTATCCTGCCCTGGGAAGAAGGTAAAAAAAAAAAAAACCAACCCTCAGTAAGCTCACACTGTTTGAAAGAGAAAGAACAAGTGAACAGACTCTCTACAGAAGAGATTTTCTGTCCAAAGGAATCAATGCCATCATTCTGGAACACTTTACATGAGTACAGAAGAAGGTCTGAAGTTTGCTTTGGCTTTTAACATTACTCTGCAAGCAGCACAACAAAATCTACGTGCATGACTGAGAAAAATGCTCTAGGAATAAAGATCTTAGATTTGAAACCTCCCTTCGATCAGCTGCACTCCAAACCAGCAGCCCCTTCTCGGCTCTTTGCAAATGATACTTTACTCGATGTGCTTCTGCAGAAGTTACTCAGAAAGACCCTGCTCTCTACCTGACGAGCAGCCACTTTTTGGGTAAGTTTTACAGACAACAGTAACGACAACATAGAAAAGCATTTACTTCTCCTAAGCTCTTTGAAATGGAATTCTAGCAAATCTTCTTAATACTTGCATTATGTAACAGTGCTGAAAACACTTTTCTTGCATCGATCTTATAAGGAGAAAAGTGTAGTGAGCAAGGAAATGTTTACAGGACAAGGTTAGAGTGTGTCCTACTAATAAGTAGTTGGTGCTGAGGAAAAACATAATACAAGCGTCTTCTAAAATGTTTTGTTGGTTATTTTTATTTCTATTTTTAAAAGGCTCAGGTTGGATGATAAAACTGCTTCAGAGCATGGTTCCTGGTCACAGGATCCCATCATGGCAGGGGTTGGAAGGGACCTCTGGAGATCATTTCATCCAACCCCCTGCTAAAGCAGGGTCACCCAGAGCAGGGTGCCCAGGATCACATCAAGGCAGGTTTGGAATCTCTCCAGAGGAGACGCCACAACTGGGCAGCCTGGTTCAGGGCTCTGGCACCCTCACTGCAAAGTTCTTCCTCATGTTTCATCAGCTTGACTCCACGTCACCTATCAGTATCTTCTCATTGAGACAGGACAGAGATTACTGTACCTGTCAGAGCAGCGTCTGAGACAGATCAGACTTTATTTGTGTCCTGCATACACAAGCAACAGAAAAGAGGCCAACGGTCTTGCCAAAGTCTGTACATCCTGCATGGCTCCCCATCGGCACCGTGTCTGCAAGGGTTTGCAGTAGGGATCGTACCTCCCAATGGTCAAAGGTACGGGAAACAAAGCTCTGACTCCAGCTCTTGTAATGAACTTCATCTCATCATTACGTAGCAAAGAAAAGACTCAGCTTACAACACAGGCCATTTCCACTGGTTCACGGTGCAGTCCCACATCTAATTCAAAGTTTTGATTCTGATTTTCAACACCTAGTTTCCCTTTTCATGACAAGCTGAAAGAATCATACGTTCCCTGGGACCTTGAAACTGTTCCCCTCCAAGGTGAGTCCCTCCACTTGCTGGAGGCACAGCATTCTTACCAAAGCTCCTTATCAGAAGCAATCAGAATAAAAGCTAGCCTGACAGGTTTCAGAGCTTGAAGCAATTGAATGGGTCTGTTTGCAAAATAATTCCCCCAATAATAGAAAATTAACAATAAAAATTCCATGTAAAAGGGCAGTTGGACCTAAGGGCATCCAAAAGCCAATTGAACTTTGAGCTAAAAGACTGAGTCTTACAGTTTTATCAGGAACTCAGATTCTGCAGAATGACATTAGAAGGACAAAAAAAAAAAATTATATATCTCTTAAATCAAAGAGGAAGTGGAGAGGATCTTTTTTTTTTTAAATTTACAGTGAAGGAAAGTCTACAAGAAATTGGAATAATTTCCTTAACTTTCAGAAGACTTGAAATGCAAGTATGGTTGCTTGTTTTTACCAGATGGTGTCATCCCACTGAAAACTGAAGTGCAGCCTTCAAGACCGGTGCAATATTATTGTTAATCTAGTTCCACACTAACCAACATGAATTGAGAAAGCCTTCAGCATACTGAAGAAGTTTTAGGACACGCAGGCCACTTGGAGTTCATGTGAAGTGAACCTTACAGTATCTTCTAGATTGCTCACTGCAAAGCAGAGGCAATTAAAACCTTACTCTCTTGGTGAGCCAATCTTGTACATGAATTTACGCAATACTATGGTTCAGAAGAAGGTTAAGCATGTACCGTACTAATTTCTGAGCCAACTCACCCCTGCAGCAAAATATATAACCCTCCACCACCAGGGATAGTCTCTGCAGGCTCTCAAAGCCAGTTGCAGTTGAATATGTTAAGAGAAAACAGGCTTGAGTACAAACCATCCCCTTGCTGAAGCCACACCAAGGACATGATCCTGCAAACCCACAGCCAGGGCTCCCAAGCGAATTCAGGATTCGTCCAGCACTTCCCAAACCCTGTTCTCCTCTGCAATTGCCGTGGGCACCATCCATGGTTCTCCTCAAAGGCTGCAGCACAGCTCCCAGCTGGAGCACTGCTAACTGGTGCTTCTCGTTCTGAAGGACCAAGCTACCACAGGCTTGGCCCAGAGCTCTTTGATAAACAAAAAGTAATGTTCATTTTCTGAAATATTAAAGAAAAATCTACAAGGTATAAATTGAGCACCTGGCTCAAAAAAGCAAGTTAGATTTAAGTGTCAAGTAAAGTACACAGGAGAGGTCACTGGAAGGCGATCTGAGAATTCCCCTTAAATAGAGAGACTTGTGTTAAAGGGCTGGGAGACCAGAGGTCTTGCTTTACCACGGGGATCTTGGGCAAATCACAGCCCAAGGCTCTGACTACTCTAGCTATAAAAAAGAAAAAGAAAAATAATCCGTTTCCTTACCTCGCAGACCTGTTGCCATGCTTAATACACTGGGTTGTATGAAGTGCTTTGGATGCCTTGGATGAAAGACGCTCTAGGAAAGCAAAAGCAAAACGGTATTAGTAACTCTTTGCCTTTTCAGCACTCTGTGCGCAGACTATAAAATACGCACCCCGCGATACCTCCAGGAATACAGCTGTGTATTGCACCAAAGCGGGTTTAATATTTAGGACATGGTCCCATAAAAACCAAACGGGAGGGCAGCTCTACTAAACCCTGCGGGAGCTGATGATGTTATTCACACGCACAGATTGAACAAAGCGAGGTTTAGATTTCCAGCTTCTCTGGGGGTGGGGACAAATGTTTGCAACAGCTGCATATTTTGTTTTATTTCCTTTCTCCATGAATAGGAGGAAGATTAGAATTGTCTTCAAAGTAAACTTCTGTTCTGTTCATATATAAGATTGCCTTCTCTTAAAATCCTTCTCCCCCATCTCACAGGAAAAATGTGGTTTGTGGCACTAAAAAAAACATGGCTCTACCAGTGACAGAAGTTTGTAATAACTCCGAGACTGCTGGATACTTCCTTCCCCATATGTGCCCATCCAGAAAAAAAAAAAAAAAAGAAAGCCTGGATACATTTCCTGGTTATTTTCAGCCTGAAATTTTCCCAAGAACCTTCACATATGCAATTTACGGACAGAATATTGCAAGATATTTCAGAAAACGTTGCCCCTCCATGTCACACAAATAATTTGATTTATTTTTTTATGTTTCAAAAGCATTTACTCACTAAAATTGAGCGCTCTTTCAAAACTTTTAAATAAAGTTCTCACATTTTTCAGTGAAAGAAAAGGATTAAAGATTATATTGAAAGAGCATCATTTTCACACAGGGTGAATAGACTACAGCAGTTCCCATGGGATCAGCTGCATATATTTAAACTCTTCCCACAAGACAACCATTGTTTCCTACAAGCCTCTCTGTTGTTTTCTTTTTCCTGTCATGACAGGTTTCCACACTTCATGTCCTCTAGAAATCCCATGGATGCTGGACCAGATGATGAAACAATAAATTATGAAGGCTACTAATTAGGCTAAGGTTAAAAATGGGGCAGTTTTTCTGCTAATGAAACACCTTGTTGCAGTCCTGGGAGCTGAGAACTGACTTGCTTTCGACATCCAGTTCTATACACAAGGAAGGAGGATTCTTACTGGAGACAACTGCAAAATAACCAGAGGAATTACACGGCCTCATTTAAGACCCATCTCTCCTACCAGAGCTGTAGAGCTGCCCGACTATCCTCAGCTTGAAGCAAGTTCAGTGTTCTTCCTAGATGCATAAACCAGCATGTTAATATTCTCCCCAGCACTAAACTGGCTTAATCAGTAGGTTTTACAGGTCAGATGCTGCTTTAAGTGAACCAGATTTCACAGATCTCCGAGGCAATTTTGGCTGCACAATCCATGCAGAGCCCAACTGACGCAGAGTGGAAAGAATGGGCTTAGAAACTTGGGAAGTGCTAGTTTTAATAAAAGTTTATGCTTTGATCCATTTTTTTTTATATATATATACACACACACCCCCCTACTTGATAACCTATGTGCTGTCAAGACAGCATTCTACAATTTTCAATATATAAGAAATCACCAAGGTTTATATCCAAGTGCTGTCTCACAACACACCAATGCTATATATAACACTTCATAATACTTTTAAGACACAAAAGAGACATTTTTTAACATCAGTGAGACAGATCGGTAAGAATTCCACTTCTAAATATCTTCACGATAGTGAAATATGACGCTAAAATAAACAGCACGCTGCTAATATGGAATAAATTGCTTCCTATAACAAATACCAACAGGCTCATTGTCATGGTGATGCTGTCAAAGCCAGTCATTTTCAAGTGTTGCTTAACAAGCTTTCAGAGCCATGACAAATTTTCAAGACTGTAGCGATGCTACAGAGAAAGAACTTGTTATAAAATTTTACTAAGTGTATAAATATGTATTTCTGTCTAAAGAGAGTGGAAGGCTAAATGGAACTGAGCATGAGAAACTAAAGGATAGAGTCTCTAAGAATATGTCACTCTGGAAGTGAAAATTGGGTGAGACCAATAAATAAATGCAAAGTCCCTGTCCCCCAAAGTCTCCTGAAATCCTTGAATGTCCCAAGGTTCCTTCCAGGTCTCTGCAATTCACTCCACGCATTTGAATACGACCAACAGCTTCCCCAGCCTGCATTTTCAAAGTTCCCCTAATGTAAGGCAATAAATCCAGAGCAGTGGGCACAAAGTGCCTCCGGAGCCGGGGGAGGACAGTTTGAGCCCCAGGAAGAGTCAGGAGCGCGGCAGGATCAACGTACCTGCTGTCGCACACCACACCAGCACTGCCCGCTCTGTCTGTGGCACTTCGTTGACAGTTTTCACAGACACCACTGCAATACATTTATACATCTAATAACCGCAGGTCCTGCGTTCGCAGAAAAGCCAGCAACAATCACACTATGAAAGCCTACGTTTCCCACACTCTCCAAAACCTCTTCCATTATTTAATATTTGGAGCTACTCAACTTCTCCCCATGCAGTCATTTATTCATTACTGAGAACGTTATACAAATGCATATTTAAAGTTAGTTATTCATACCTCTCAGAAGAGAAACCTCTGAAAAACATTAATAATTGAAGGCAAATTGTCACTCTTTAGAGAAATTCCGATAAAATCCAATGGAGTTGTCAGTCCCCCTTCCATCCCCCTGTCTCTGGTATGCGAGGCTGCTGGCTCGGTGCGCAGCCCTGTCAAACCAACCGTACACTCTATTCAGTTGCCCTGGAGTTGTCATGTGGAATCAAGCAAACAAATATCTTCTCTCCATTTTCCCCAACTCCGGCACTCAAAAACAGATCAGGACTAATTCTTCACAAAGCTTAACTTCAGCAGCAGCTTGAGTGAAAACACTCTGAGCTTGATATGGAATTTGAATTAGTTAAAGGGATTTATCAACAGCCAGTGGTTACATTCAGTTAATTAATAACTTGCTTAAGAGTAACGAGGAAATTGCAGAAGTTAATATTACTTATGGGGCCTCTCCTCAGCAGTCGGTGAGAAGGCTGGACCGTTTCAGTGTCTTTGGAGGAACGTTAGCCAAAAGAAAAATCCAGAGAGAGCAAGACACTGAAGGAAAAGGATCCTTTCCGTTGACACCTGTCACATCTCACCAAAACCCAGAGCTTCAGCCAGCCCTTAGAAAGCGTAACAGCCCAGGTGGAACCAGTGCCCAGCACCTACCCGAACACCTCCAAAGCTTGGCAGCTGTGGTGGAGAAATGATTTCTAAATCACTCCGGCGGCATTTTGCATGCAAGCTGAACATGCTTTCCTTCCACATTCCACACGTTTGTATACTTTTCCTAATAGCAGTCAAAGTAATATCAAATGAACAAACTCTCTGGACAGCCAAGGGTAAGGTCAAGCACTCTCAGCCAGCTGCTGGAAGGAAAGACAGACTGTTTGCCCAAAGATAACGAGGAGGCATGTTTGTGCCATTCTTATTGGGGCCTTTGTCCTTTTGCAATGCAGAAAGGATTTATAAATTGTACAGTTAAAAAAAAATCCACTCCATTGAATATGCATTCGGTCGTACGAGTCCTCAATTTTGATGGCAAATCCTCCTAATAGCTTTTTGGCTCCTGTTCATTCTACCATGGCCTCTACAATCAAATACAAAATTGATGGTGAGTGAACACATACTTTTAACGATGTAAAGTCATTGTTGTTGTTGTAGAGAACATACAATTGCATTTTATTTCAACATCTTCCTTTTAACTTCGTATCTGAAGAACACAGCTTGCTCCTCTCCTACCTCCAGGAGACTGTAAAAGAAAACTTGCAAGCTGGCAGCAGAACATAAATATTCTCTCTCTAAAAACCGTTCTCTAAACAACAGATTTTTTTAAAAGAAGTTTCAAAAGGCAGCATGGTCCAACTAGGAGAGCATAAATGAGGGTCTTGGATTTCACTTCTGCATCTGGTAACTACTGAAGTCGTTGTACAGCAGGAATTAAGAGGCTGGTTCCTTCACTCACTGCAAGCCTACTTTTGACTTCTAGTAACAACCAAAGTTGCTATTTTCACCTCCCTCATGTCTGACAATCTTTTAAATTTTGATGTAGAAGAAAAAGTAGAACCACAAGCTGGTTTTGTACTTATTCAAATACAACTACAGTTGTAGCTAATGACAGTGCATGGAAAAGCTTTTCTGACAACCATGCTGAAAGGGTAAGAACAGTGTTGACGGTCTTCTCAGACAACCCGCTCTCTTAATGTCACGAAGTAGACAGTAGAGAGGGGTTCATCTTATTCTGAAGTGAAAGCACTCTGCTCCCAGACTCATCTGTACAAAAACTAAGTCAGATCGCAGGCTGGGGGATGTAAGGCAGCAAAGGATCAGTGAGAGAGACCCAACCAAGCTTTGAGAAGAAGGCTTGATGGCATTACCATGGAGAAAGACACTGACGTGGCCCCTTCAGAGCTAAGCCCTTCGATCCCTTCCAATCTGTCTGCTCCTTGCAAAGGTTTGCCACACTTTGCAACCCTGACGCAGTCATACCTTAATTCTTTTGCTTCTGCTTTTTCATTGATTAATTCATTGCTATAAACCATCAGCATCACCAATACAATGAAATCTTGGCGAATGCACATGAAAGAACATAGCAGGAAGACTGACTTAAGCCACACAACACAGTTGTCTTAATTCTATAACTTTCTTCTGGCTGTTTATAAAAAAATCTAATCAACTACACAGAGAACTGAGAAATTACCGCTGGGCCAGAATACGCTTGGAAAGACAAATGAAATCAGCCAGCAAAGAGCATTTGAGCAACTCATGTGCACGTGGTAAACAATATGTTGTAATAATAAGGCGAACCAAGACATTGTGGTAATAAGGCACAAAGATTTCCACATATATTTCACTATCTGAAAAAGGAGAATTCACTTCATGAAAATAGGTTTTCTCATCCTAGAAAAACCCCTTGGTGTTAACTTGTGTTATAACAGCTCCAATGAATTTGTGTCCTTTTAAAAACAAAGCCCTGAAAATATTTACTTTGTTAGAGACTTAAAAATAAACATCTTGTTAGGAAAGACACAAGTTATTGTTCTGTCTCCGACTAATTGGTGAAGAGAAACAGAGTATTCCATATTCATTGCATTTAGCCTAAATGAGTCATGTTATCTTCTACCCAGACAAAGCATTTTAATTTTAATAACAACAACGCTGACAGCTACAATACTGTTCTTGCAAAACTTTGCTTGTAAATTATTAACAATTGTTGTATAATGACAGTGGGGTTTTTGATAGCTCTATTAATTTCACAGTCAGGCTGGAGTCTCTTTAATTTAGGGTATTCATAAAAATCCAGCCCCCTCCCAACCTACTAACATAAAAGGCTAATGGAAAAAACAGGTTTACATCCCTGCAGTCTGTCTCGATGCCAAAAATTTGTTGTATACCAGGGCCAGCCATGGAAAAGCAAGAACAGTATAGAAATCACAGATCCTGCCTCCAAATGATTTACATCTTTGACTAATAATTACCCAAGTTCTAAAGTTAAAGCCTGCTTTGCGATAAATAACAAGTTCACAGAGTAAAATTCTGCTGTAAGAGCTGGTGGTGGCATTGTCGGGGGACAGAGTCAGCACAGGATGGGGCAGCGCCTATTACTGTCCTTTAAATAGGTGCATTCACACCTCTCAAAACCTTGCCAAGCAAGACACAAATGAATGTTACCTTCATCCACTCATATTTCTAAAACCTGGAACATTCCTCTGATTCTGATGGAATCAGCAAGGATAGAAATATCATGAGGACCGTTAAAATAATTTCCATGTAGGCAAGTTCTTTATATATCACATGCCATATAGTTCACTAATTCACAGCTACGGGTTTGTTGTTTGTTTGCTTTTTGTTTGTTTGGGGGGTTTTTTTGTTGGTTTTTTTGTTTGTTTGTTTTTTTACGTACACATTAGGAATTTTGTCCAAGAACTGCAGAACTGGTTGCAAGATCTCCTCTACTACAATATGAGATATCCAATTTTTTTTTTCCCCCCTTTGGATAACACATTCTAGTGTTTCCATTCCTGTGAGGATGAAATATTCCGCTCCAGAAACCACAGAACCTCTCAAAAGCCCACTGAAGTTAGTGGAAAGACACTTATTATCATTAGGTTGTCCATGGTTAATGGTTAGACTTGATCTTAAAGGTCTTTTCCAACCTAAGTGATTCTTTGATTACAAGGATCTATAGTCTTTTGTTCTCCCAAGAGGTATTTCCTGATTTTACCTAATGCCCATTTGCTGTCCCAGACACAGACATTTATAAAGTAACCTTTGGTTTCTCCATGGACCAGGTAAGCAGCAGCATTTCTGGGCCATGCATCTGATGGGGAGCTGCCCAATATTTAGTGTACTTGCACAGTTTCATACCCTAAGCAGATTATTCAGGACTGTAAACTGTCCTGCCAAACAAAAAAATGTTAGATGTCAACCAAATATATCTATCTAATCCTAAAGCTATTTCCTAACTATTCCCGTTATTTTTTTTTCATACTAAGTGTTGCTTATACTCCAATTACCAAGAAAGCACAGCAATCTTGTTTGACACTTCTAGACTAGCTGTTTATTTCTAAAGGCCAAACCCTGTGTACCATACAAAGACTCCAGACTCCTGTGGAAATTAAAAGAGGTTTTCCCCAAGTGAAATTTAAGAACTATAGGATGTGACCCACTGTCTCAGAGGAGCCAGACCCTGCCTCAGCACCATAGCTGTTAACTAGGCAGGTTCGTAGGTGGTTATTGCCTGCCAGCCCTACCTTGTAACAATACACAGAGCTCATTATCAGCTGCACTGCTCCAAAAGCCTCATCTGCATCACAAAGGACAACATCTGCTGTGAATCTAGGTGCCATCTCATTGATAAAGTATATCAGAAATAGAAAAAAAAAAAAAGTTTGCATACTCATTTCTTTAGAGCTGGTTTGGAGACAGCTCCAAAATATTGATAGGCAACAAACAACTGTCAGTGCGGGTCCACCCGACAGTGCTTCAGATGCTCCGTGACCTCCCTGGCTGCAATGGACCAGCTGCAAACACACCCAATCTCTTTTTTCATACTTACACGCACTCTCATGTTCATGTTTTCCTGGTCTACCTGCATCATTTTCCAATTGAACTGCATATTTTATTACTTCAGGCATCTACTTCCATTCACGTTGTTTCCCACACACAGGGCTTTCTTAATTGAGCTGCATAGTTTATGAACTGTGCTAATTGAGCTGCATAACTCCACTGGCGAGGTTTTATACGCTGCACCGGGCAGAATATCGAGCGCTGCTGGATTTGTGCCACCAGAGTTATGAGCTGTGCAAGCCGAGGAGCACTTCAGCAGTTCTCCTGCATTTTTCAGTTCTCAGGTTTCTGTATGTTTTTCCTACTACAAATGGGTAGAAATCTGCATTTGGCTTAAGCAAAAGGTTTTTTAAGGATAGCCAGAACAAATGAATTAAACTGCTGGTGACAGCCCAAGTAACCCTTGTATTCTGTCCCGGAGAACAGAAGTCAACAAAACTTACCCTAGGAGAGCAAAGGCAGCGACTCCCACGCAGAAGAAAAGCTGCCCGACCACAAGGGACTGCTCCAATAGGTGCTCACGCTCCTGGTTTCTGGTCAAGATCCAGAAGCCTTTAAACGGTCCTAGGAGTATTGAGAAGTAACCACGAGGCCATACCGCTCGCAGCTCCCACGAGTTCCCAGCTCAGCAACAAGGGCATGGCTGCTGCAGAGAGACACAGCGTCTGGAGCCAAGGCTGGCTCTGCACAGCATCCAGCTGTGCCTCACCCTCATTAGGCTATAGGCTACCAGCGATTATTAATATTAAACACTTACCCTCTGAAGCTACTAATGAAACTGGATAATCCGTACTGTGGATCCACGCTTAAAATGAATCACAGAATACTGGGGGTTGGAAGGGACCTCTGGAGATCACCTCGTCCAACCCCCTGCTCCAGCAGCTCACCCAGAGCAGGGTGTCCAGGATCATGTCCAGGCACCTTTGGAATGTCTCCAGAGAAGGAGACTCCACAACCTCTCTGGGCAGCCTGGGCCAGGCTCCCACCCCCTCACACCAAACAAGTTTCTCCTCCTGCTCCCATGGAACCTCCTGGGTTCCAGTTGGTGCCCGTTGCCCCTTGTC
>JAVSBS010013319.1:0-14644 GCA_033124195.1 Coracias cyanogaster
TCCCCATCCCTGGAGGGGTTTCAAAGCTGTGGAGATGTGGTGCTGAGGGACATGGGTTAGTGGTGACCTGGCAGTGCTGGGTTAACAATTGGACTTGATGATCTGAAAGGTCTCTTCTGACCAGAACAATTCTATGACTCTATGTGTAATTCCTCCATCTCTGTGCTTTCTCCTGTGCTGCAGGTGGCTGCTGTGGCTCTGACGTAAAGCAGTATGTGTATGGAGGCTGGGCCTGGGCTTGGTGGTGCATCACTGACACCCAAAGGTAAGGAGACCCCTGTTATTGGTGGTTTTGGAGTAGGAGTTAGGGAAAGCCATCTCAGTGGGGCTGTCAGCAGTATCTTTAGGAACATGAGACTGGGCACTACATATGAAATCGTGGATGAGCATCAGCCTGGGTCACTGCCTTTGGCTGTGACCAGCTCCTATTTTGTTTTTCCTTTTTGATCTTTTATTTACATAAAACCCACCAAGCTGAGAGAGGGCCACAGCCTGGCTGGTCAGCATGTTTCTTCCGGTGCCACTGAAGAAGACAAGAGCCCTGCTCTTCTCTGCAGCTACGAGGCCCTCACAGAGGTGCTGGGCTGGCTCATCCATGAGTTCACAAGAGGAGCTGAGTTGTGCCCAGTATGGCCTAAACCCTTACCCAGTAACAAATGTGTCTGTCGTGTGTGGTGGGCCGGTGCCACTTCTGGCTCCTCAAGTCTCTTTTTCTAAAGATATGCTGGCGGCTGTCACCTCAGGAGCAGACTGTTCCTGTTTAAAACCACAGGATTCCCTTTCTCTCCCTTTCCTCTGCTGTGGATTTTGCTTGCTGCTCCTCACTGTGCTGGTCTCTGAACTAATATGCTGTGGTAGCGCTGCTGTCCTGCTAACGTAGCTCTTTGTCTTTAGGATCTGGAGGAGTAGCAACTCTCTCCTAACACCTCCCTCATGCTCACCAATGCAGGTTTCCTCTGTCTGTATAAAAAAATAATAGGGGAAAAAGGATGAAGACGTGACTTTTGGGTTTTTGCACTGGGTGACAGCCAGAGGTTGTAGTTAACCCTTACTGCCTGGTCTTGCCACCTCTTTTCCCTGTTCACGTGTTGCCACCAGCAGCCAAAGCGAGCATGCGGCTGCCCTCGCTCTGCAGATGACACACTGCTGAAGCTGCTGTTCACATGGAGGTCAGGCCACTTTGCCTTCTTCAAAGGGGTCCTGCCTGCTGCTGGCAACTGACCCAGCACAGCTCTTGGGTCCTCTCCCAGGTGGCTGCTACTCAGGATTGCTATGAGAGCCTTCTGTAGTGCTCCAGCTGCATGAAGAGGTCTCAGCTAACACCCGCTGCTTTAGCCAGGGCTCTCCAGCGACTCTGGTGGGAGGGGATGGAAAGATCCAGATCATGGGCTCAATGCTTGAGAACTGCATCGATCTAGACAAGCTTCATTCCCCAGTTCTTATGAAGCATCTCGTTGGGACAACTATTGATTGGAACAAACGGTTTCTGCTCCTCCTCTTGTTGTGTGAGAAGCCCAGAGGACAGCGTAGGACCTTGACCTGCCACGTGCAGGAGATAACAGATGTATTCAGGAGGCTGACTTACTGAGTTAAGCAAAGGCTGAGTCCAGGACCAAGAACTGCTTGCCAGGAATGAGCTGTCATATGATAGAGGTCTCTGCATTAGTTAGCAAAGGCACCCAAACAGCACCCAAACAGATTTTTTTACTTTAAAATCCATACCCCTGGTTCATGCCTCGGGATATGGGGCTTAATTCTCCTTTTGAGGACAGAGCCTTCCCCAAATACCATAAGCCGTGCCACAGATGGAGCGTGCTTCATTAACATGAAGAGTGAGGCAGATTTCCTCCTCCGAAATTAGGACATCTTTTCTGGAACTGCCAGCGCTGAAAGCAAGAGAGACAGCAGCAATTGTGTTGCTGTCAGCGGCATCCCGCCAGGTAGCACTAACCTGGGAACAAAAGGAGCAGTTAGAGCTGGCAGGGTGCTGGGCTCTTATCCTGCTGCAACCTTGAGGACTGGAAAAAAAAAATCCTGTCCCTGTTTAAGGGTCAGAAATGAAAGCGGTGAGAGAGGCAGTGCGGTCTTACATGCCTCTGGGGGAACCAAATGGTGTCACTCAGCTTCTCAGGGCAGCCCTTGGAAGCACCCCTCTCATCAATGCCTCAGCCAGTGGTGGGTAGCCAGGGCCTTGGCATCTTCATTTTTCAGGCCCCTCTTAAATGTTGGCATAGAAGCATCTAAATTATTACAAAAAGGAATTTTCTGTGTGTGAAGATCACTCCAACAGAGAATTCCTGCTTACTCCAGGATGACAGTCTGGGTGGGATACACGGCTCGGTTTCATCTGCAGTGACTTACCAGCCCCAGCCTGTTCGTCCCCACTAGAAGCAGCAGCTGGATGCTGGAATCTCCCAGCAGCGCCCAGGGAAGCTGCTCTGGCCCAGCGGGAGAAAGGCAAACGGAACAGGGAAGAGCTGAAACCTGAAAGTCTCGTCTGTCCTTTACAATGAGTGTCTTTCTTTCTGATAACTGCTTTGTATATTTGCTGTCCTACCCTTATTCCTTGCTGCTCAGACTGTCTTTGGAGGTTATGACCATCCTCTGTCGCTGTGAGAATATTGAGACGTCGGAGGGGGTCCCACTGTACGTAACGGGGGTTGCACAGGTAATAATCTACCAGCTTCCTAACACCGTGTCTAACTGTTTATCCCTCTGTTTTGAGCAGCAGCAACAGCAGCAGCAGCAGCAGGATAACATAAAAACTAATGGTTTTCTAATGGGACAGTTGAAATTTCAATACCCTCCTCTCCTTCCCCTTCTCTGGCGCTTGCTCTGAGGTGCACTCCAGTTTATAGGTAATGCAGACAGATGCGCAATTGGCAATTTCCAAATTCAGCATTGCTGAACTGGCTCCTTCTGATAACACTACAGACATTTGCTCCAGCCGTAACCCTTTCCCTGACAGCACTGCTTCCATCCTGTTCTTGGTGGAGAGCAGAAGGGCCTCAGCTTTTGTGTGGAGCCACAAGCAGGGCAGATCAGGTTCTGTACAGGATCTGGGGCATGTGGGAAGGCAGGTTTTGTGCTGTTTCTAAAGGAAACCTGTGCACACGTGGGGAAATTGCAACTAGACTTGGCTCTGCAGTTTTGGATGTGGGTTTCCGCTCAGCCCTTCTTGCTCCACGTGGAGACAGTGCCTGTTTTGGATTTTGTCACGTTTGAAAGTACAGCAGAGAGACCTCAGATGAGTTGCAACATACAGGACTAGTGTTTGCACTGTGAGCGGTTATGAGCCGGTGTAACAGTAATTACCAAACATCCCTGCGACTTGCTGGCAAAGAAGCAGCTCAGTATTGAAATTGAAGTATAGATTAGGTGTTCAAAAGGCTAAAGTCCTGCACTAGCTGATTAAAACTCTAACGCATATGGCAAAAAATGCCTGTGCACGTCCTGGACAGAGGGATCTGTTTTATCAGCTCCCGGTTTGCATGCCAGTTTAATTAGGACAGTGGCCAAGGCAGGCATGAGCTTGCAGAGATACGT
The DNA here is from genome assembly GCA_033124195.1 of Coracias cyanogaster. Classification (NCBI taxonomy): domain Eukaryota; kingdom Metazoa; phylum Chordata; class Aves; order Coraciiformes; family Coraciidae; genus Coracias; species Coracias cyanogaster. The sequence continues at coordinate 3,547 of JAVSBS010013319.1, forward strand.
TTCAGCCCTTCCAGCCAATCCTCGAGCGACTCATTGGGCACACAGCAGCCCAGCACGGCCCCTCCATGGTTCAGATGTTTGACCTAATGTTCACTGACACAAGCTCTCTGCCCTGTGGCTCTCTGTCCTGTCTCCCAACGCCTTTCCGGTTTGTTATGGCTGACATGAGAGCCAGGCTTTGCTTCCTGGAGCAGAACCTGCCATGGCCAAGCATGTCTCTTGTTTTACCAAATCATCACCTGCAGATTGCTGGGTCTGGCCAGAGTACCTCGAGCCCACCTTGGGTGACCAAGAAAGCTCTGGAGCTGCAGGATCTGTTCATGGGTGCTTGATACTATACAGGCACGGCCCTAAAGAGCTGAGGCTCCCTTCCATCTGCCCCTGGGTCACAGGACACAGCAAATAGAGGGAGAGGTGAACCGGATCAGGGGGTAGGTCTGTGTTAATGCTGACCCAGCGAGGGCAAAGGCAGGGCTGCTTTGTGCAGCATCAGTGCCAGGCTTTGCCAAGCTGTGGGCTGGCAGCGTGGGGTGGGCCGGAGCATCCCAGGTCCGTGCTGTGCTTTTAAACCAGTGACACCAGCCAGCGAGAGCAGGCACAGCCCCAGTGTTGGGCAGCGTCAGCCTCTGACTGAGGGCCCTTTGGGCTCCCAAAGCTGCCGGCTTCTGGCTATCTCACTAGCCTAATGGAAGGAAAAGGGTCACGGTATCACTTCCAGGCTGGGTCCCAGCCTTTCTCTGATGATAAATTGCCTTTAAGACTTATCTGAAAATCTATTTCTTGGCCAAAGTGACTTGTCTGTCTCCAGTCACAGATGTCGTCCCTTGACTGCATTCTGTGCCTGTCTTGCATTACCTGGGATGAGTGCGACAGGTAGCCTGGGGCAGGAGATGCAAAGGGAAGAGCTGAGTGTGTGTTACCTGGAAACGTGCAAATATTTTACGTTTTTTGGCAGGATTTCCCTAGAGATAATGACGTTACAGCCCAGGTGTGAGGACGTAGAGACGGCGGAGGGGGTAGCTTTAACTGTCACAGGTGTGGCACAGGTACAGTACCTCCAAAACATCATTTCAGGAATGCATGTCTCTAACTTACATCTGGTGTTCCCCCTTAAGAGGTTACTGTTGTCCAGGAACAGAAGTCAACTGCTCCAAGACACCTTCTTGTATGAATTCACACTGTCCAAAACCACACAACAGCATGTCCTGTGGCGTGAAGGGGGTTGTGACCTCTCCTCCTCTCCCCAAAATCATTCCACTCTTTCCAATGTCTCATTTGTCCGCGTAGCAAATGAGGTGTGCGTGGGTGACTTGATCCATTTGTGGAACGCTGCTGTACCACAGTGCTCCTGGAGCTGTGTGGGACCCTGCGGGACTGAGCCATCACTCCTGAGAGGGTATCAAGCATTATGTTGCTTTGGGTTATTATTATTAGCACGTGGACCTTGTAATTCTTCACGGTGAGTTAAAGCTTAAAGAAAGAACTTTGTCCTGCAGGCACTAAAATTTGTGTGTAAAATTTCTGGCTTGCATTTAATTTTGATTCTCTGAAGCCTTATTCATATGTAAAAACCATCTCTTGCTGCTTGTGACTTAGACACCTGCATTTCTTAGGCTCTGAGGTCTGCTGCCCTGATACAGAGTTTGTCCTTGAGACCAGATCCTGCCTTGGGGAGGATGCTAGGAGGAAAATGTTGTTAGAATTTGACTTCCTGAACAGGCAGCTGGATGCTTTGATTGAAATGGCTCCTGACAGCTCATTCTGGGTGTATAAAACCAAGATAGCGGTTCTCAGTGCACTCGAGTCCATGGTCACTGTGTGTCCATGGTCTGTTGTTGCAGGAGAGGTGACTGCCACGTTCCCTGCAGTGAGCCGTGGAGCTGAGGGGAGTGACGCATTGATGTGACCAAAACCCCATGTGGGTCAAAAAGCCCCCCCCAGGGAGGAGCACCATGGCTGCTGCAGCTCTTTTAGGACTGAACACTTGACAAATTTCCCCCAGAGCTTTCCAGGGCAGCGGATTCCTGCCTGGGTTTGTTGGTTTGCCCTGAACTGACGTTGCAGAGGAGCTGCGTGCCATGTCTGTGTGTAAGTGAGGACACGAATTCAGCCAGGAGCAGTTTCTGGATTGTCACACACGACAGAAGGGCTGGGCATGGCCGTGACTCAACAGCAGCTAATCCGTCGCCATGCTGCCGTTGGGGAACAGGGCTCTGTGCAGGAGCACCAGCATGGGGGCCAGCTTCTTGGGCTTGTCCTGGCTCTCGTGGTGTGAACCAACATCCTTGTTTTCAGTTTTTCAGTCCTTTATCTCCATTTAGCTGCTAATGTGTCATATAACCACAGTGGTCTTTGCATGGTTGGCAAAATACCTGCAGCCACGTCTCCCCTCACACACATTTCATAAGCCTGCAGGTGTTTCCTTTGGAAAAGGTGTTCCCATGAAGCCAGCATGAAGCCAGCATCCCCTTTTTGACCTGGTTTTAGGACATCCTTCCATTGCCTGCAAAGTGGTCTAGGCTGGGTGATGTGTGGTAGCAGAAGGCTGGATCACCAGGTGCCTTATTTTTTAAAGTAGCTCCCAATTCATCTCACTGATGTTATTCTCTCTTCTTGCTGCTCATTTTTTTCACTGTTTGATAATTTTAAAGATTTAGGGTTGTGAGATGCAAGGAGTTAGGGTGCAGAAAGCAGGCTTGAGGCAGCTGGGGACCTGAGTGGCAGAGGTCACAATTTTGCAGAAGTACTTTTGAGGCAAATAGTTTTCTTTTAAGGGCTTGTGTGAGAAGGGGAAAAGGCAAACTAATTATTACTAGAGAAACACCTTTTAAAACATTTGCCACAATAGTAGAAGTGCTTTATGTGCATAAGGATGCTGTTCTGGTTTTGAAGAGGGATGTAAGGAGTACTCACCAGTAGCCTCCTTCCCGTGTGGGCTGAGTGTTTGGGGTACACCGGGATGCTGCTGCCTCGGGCCACGCTGGGCTTTGTATCCTTCCGGACCATTTTTCTGAGCCTCAAGCTAATTGGATTTTCTCTGCTCACCCCTTGCTGTGACTGCAGCTGGCTGGAGCTGGGCGCGGCGGTATCGATCCTCCAGATGGGATGGGTTTCTGGTGGCTCTCTGATTTCCTGCCAGCTAAACGCTCTCTCTGATGCGAATGACATTTGAAGAAGCACCAAGCGTCGCAGTGCCCTGTCTGAAATACTGGAAACAAGCTGAGCACAAATTGCTCAACTCTGTTTTGTTTTGTGCAGCCTTTGCTTTGTAGGCTGACATTTAACAGTTGGACTTGATGATCTTGAAGGTCTCTTCCAACCAAAACAATTCTATGGTTCTATGATCCGTTTGGGCTCTCCAGGGTTACCGGTGCAGGCAGGCTGCTGGCTGGCTTTATTCAGAGAGGCTGAACTCTTCCTTGCTCCTACCGCAGGGACTCACTTAACGAACATCCCTCTCCATGCTCCAACTGTCCTCTCTGCAGCTCTCAAAGGGTGGGGATTGTTTAGAGCGGTGGAATTGCTGGCAGATGCGCGCTGTAAATGCTGCTGCTGAATCTAATTGGGTTTGGTATCTGCAAAAAGCTCCCGTTTGCTGCGAGATGAGCCTTGTGCAGGGCCCGCGCTCCTCGGTGCAGCTCCAGAAGCAGCTCTCCCCGCTCCCCTGTGTGCACAAGCACACACTGCTGGCCCCGGGGTGCAGGGACAAGAAATCGCAGTGGCCTGGCCCCGTAGGGAGCCCAGAGAAAGCAGAAAAGGATTGCCACGCTTGCCCCAAAATTCGGTTTGGCATCTTGACCGGGAGATCCAGCCTGGGAAGCAAAGGTAAGAAATAGGCTCAGCCCACATTGGTGTTTTTTCACATTACCAAGGGGAGGGTTGTGGCAGCTGAGTCTTGGTCAGCTCGCCTTGTCTGAGCCACTTAGAAGGTGGTGGCCCATCCCAGCTGGTCTGCTCTGTGGCAGTGCTAGGGCTGGGTGCTGCTGTTCATCTCGAGGGGTTAGGCTGTGGGATTGTTTCGGACTCAGGAGCTATCAGACCAGGCTTTCTCAAGCAATAGTTGTGTTGCTTTTGCCAGCAGTTTGACCCTGAAAAGCAGCCTTGTAGGTGTCAGAATAAGGTCTGTAGTCTGTTAACCCATCAAGAGCTTGCATTGGGACCCTTAAAGGTCCCATGTCAGCGCCTGAAGCTTTGGAGGTCTCTGAGCCAAGACCATGCTGCCATCACAGCCAGGTCCAGCCATGGCCCTTGAGGCAAGACGCAGGGTGCTGCTGGCACCTCATGGGACAGGAGGCACTGTCCAGCCCAGATGTCTCCATGAGAGGGTGCTATAGGACCTGCTCAGTGCCCAGAGGTCCCAGCAGAGCTGTGGTGTGGCCATGCTCCCTTCTCTGGTGCTGCCAGAAACAGAGACATCTCTGTGTCCAAGGTTTGCCTCAGCCCTCAGACTGGACATGGCCACCAGGAGCTATCACCTCGGTGGGTTGTAGCTGAGTCCTGTAGAGGACATCTCCACTGCCTGACATACCCTATAGGGATTTTTAACCCACTTTGCCTTTAAAAAGCAGCCGTGTGACCAGTGGGACCTTCTTAAGACCCTGGTTTGTCAGGACCAGTGATGGAGTCCCCATCCCTAGAGGGATTTAACAGCCGTGTAGATGTGGTGCTGAGGGACATGGCTTAGTGATGACCTGGCAGTGCTGGGTTAACAGTTGGACTCAATGATCTGAAAGGTCTCTTCCAACCAAAACGATTCTGTGATTCTAACTGGGTATTTCAGGGCTCTTGGGTAAAGTTTTCATCAGGCGACACGTGTAGGGCCAGGCTCTGTCCCCACATCACCCCGTAGCCACTGTGGCAGGACGGATGGCTGCAGGCAGCACCTCTCCATGCTGAGCTGGAGAGCTGTCTGTCCCAGGCACTGGCACTGCTGCGTGTGCCTGCAGCAGGGCTCTCCCTGGCAGCAGTGAGCAGAGGCACGATGGCTCATCAGGTGGCCTGGCTCAGTGTGGTGACAGGTCAGCATGGTCCCTTGGAGCATCAGTAGCATGGGGGCCCAGCAGCCTGGTGGTGGTACTGCTGCTTCTGCTGCTGCTGCTGCTGTTGGGTGCCTGTCCCTGCTTGGACAGGCACCTTCAGTCTCTTCGGTTTTGTCTCCTGTCTCTAGGTGAAGATAATGACTGAGAAGGAGCTCCTGGCTGTGGCCTGTGAGCAGTTCTTGGGGAAGAATGTGCAGGATGTGAAGAATGTGGTCCTTCAGACGCTGGAGGGACATCTACGCTCCATTCTAGGTGCGGAGAGGCTCATGCTCTTGAGCATCTTCAGTAGCTTTCTCCCTTCTCTGCTGGCTGGTCCCAGCAGTGTTGCTGCCACCACATCAGCCATGGCGGGTGCTGCCTCTGCTGACTGCAGAGGTGGCATCTTAGATTGTTCCTCCTCTACAGCAGCTCCTGCTGTGTGGCTGTGTGTTGTGATAAGCAAGTTTTCAGGGCCTGCAGTAAGAGATGTCTGAGTCCCCGTGGTTACAGGTGTGTGTGTGGTGGCTGCACTTGTCAGACTGAGATGTTGGTCTGCACTGCAGGGTCTGGGCAGAGGATTACACCCTTGTGCCCAGACCAGAAGAGATTAGGGACAACAAGGATGTTGCTGAGCTTAGACCCATGCTGTTGTGTGTTACCTGTTCCAAATAAAGTGCTTTGCCTTCCTTCCCTCTGCAGGTACCCTGACAGTGGAGCAGATCTACCAGGACAGGGATCAGTTTGCCAAACTGGTGCGGGAGGTGGCAGCTCCTGATGTGGGTCGCATGGGTATCGAGATCCTGAGCTTCACCATCAAGGTACAGGGTGGCAGAGCCTGGCTGAGGCTGCCCAGAGCGGTTGTGGAGCCTCCTTCTCTGGAGAGATTCCAAACCTGCCTGGGTGCGATCCTGGGCAACCTGCTCTGGGTGACCTTGTTTTAGCAGAGAGGTTAGATGAGAGGATCTCCAGAGGTCCCTTCCAACCCCTGCATGCTGGCATTCTGTGTGCCCAGACATAGGGTGCTGGGCCGTGGGACACCTGACAGAGCTGTAGGAGCAGCACAACAGAGCCTGGCCCTGGCTTCTCCGCCGCAGTGGCTGAAAGGCTCTGGCTGACAGTCTGCCCCAGCCCGCAGGGAGTTTCCATGACAGCCGCCACAGCATGTCCTGTATCCAGGCAGCTGGGCCAAGAGCTGCCTCTGTGAACACGCTCGTGGAGAGAACTTGCTGATAACCGAGCCTCCAGGGAGCCAGAGGGAAGATGTTGGGAGCGCCGGCCTCTCCCTGTCACGCCTGTTTCTGTTTGGCAGCAGGCTGACAGGGCTCCTTCTGACCCTTGCCTAACCGCACAAGTGGTTGCTCAGAGCTCCAGCAGGAAGGGAGCGAGATGGAGTCACTCGTTTGAAGTGGTTGCGTCTTATCTTCCTCTCTCCAGGATGTCTATGATAAAGTGGATTACCTGAGCTCCCTAGGAAAGACTCAGACTGCGGCTGTCCGAAGGGATGCAGACATCGGTGTGGCAGAAGCCGAGCGAGATGCTGGCATTCGGGTGAGTCTGGAGACAAGCTGGGCTTTCCCGCACAGCCTCCCTTGCTCCAGCTGCTCACCCTGGAGCTCTGCTCTCTGTTCCCTCTCTGCAGGAGGCTGAGTGCAAGAAAGAAATGCTGGATGTCAAGTTCATGGCAGATACCAAAATAGCAGATTCCAAAAGGGCTTTTGAATTGCAGAAAGCTGCCTTCGCTGAGGAGGTCAACATTAAGGTGAGAGGTATCTGAGAGCCCATTGCTGTTCCCTGGCTGTTTTGAGATGGTACTGGTAGCTCAGAGACTTGCCAGCTTCCTCCTCCTGCATGTTTTAGGAGTGCTGGAGGTAGAGAACTCAGGTTTCTGTGTCTCAGCGTGAGCTCTTCGCAGCAGATGGCTCTCCTGTTTACAACAGTTAGGTGAGACAAGGAGGAGAGGAAAGGGTGGGGAGGGTCATCCAAGATGAACCTGGGGCTGTGGAAGAGCACACAGGGAAGGACAGCAAGTATAGCTTGGAGGACTAGGATTTTGCCCCTGGGTAGAGGTGTGGGAGCAGGAGCTGGTTTCAGGGCCTGCCAAGGGTCCTTACATCTGTGCACAGGAGATCACAGCCAAGACACCTCTTCTCATCTCTCCTGTGTGCAGAACGCAGAGGCCCAGCTGGCCTATGAGCTCCAGAGTGCCCGGGAGCAGCAGAAGATCCGTCAAGAGGAAATCGAAATTGAGGTGGTGCAGCGCAAGAAGCAGATCGATGTCGAAGAGAAAGAGATCATCCGGATGGAGAAGGAGCTGATAGCCACTGTGAAGCAGCCGGCCGAGGCTGAAGCCTACCGCATCCAGCAGATCGCTGAGGGCGAGAAGTGAGTGAGCCCATGACCAGGTCCAGCCCTGAGCCCCACGCTGGGCTGGGGTGAGGTGGGAGCCAAGTGCAGCAGGTGCTGTGCTGAGCTGCAGCTTGTGGGCTTGCTGCGGGGCAGGCACGTGGCTGACAGGGAGGGAAGCGGTGTTGGGTCCGCTGCGGGGATCTGGGCTGCTGCAGGGCTGGCTTTCTCTTTCCAGGGTGAAGCAAGTCCTCCTTGCTCAGGCAGAGGCAGAAAAGATCCGCAAGATTGGAGAAGCAGAGGCTTTTGTGATTGAGGCCATCGGGATGGCAGAGGCTGAGAGCATGAAGCTGAAAGCTGAAGCACTTAAGCAGTACGGAGAGGCTGCCCGGCTGGCTCTAGTGCTGGATGCGCTGCCTGAGGTGAGGAGGGAGCAGCTTTCCCCTGCTCCCAGCCGGTGGTGGGGAGCTCCCAGGCTGGGAGCACAGCGAGGCCCCATGAGATGTGTAGGGACCAGCAGGCCGGTGAGCTCATCCTTGGCTCTCTGCTCATGCCACTTTCCTTTCCTACTTGCCCAGATCGCTGCCAAAGTGGCTGCTCCCCTCTCCAAAGTGGACGAGATCGTAATTCTCAGCGGAGAAAGCAACAGCACAACATCTGAGGTGAACCGTCTGCTGGCCGAGATCCCCGCCTCCGTGCGTGCCATCACCGGTGTGGATCTCACAAAGGTGAGCCGGGCACCGGCAGCTCGTGATTCCTGTGGCTCTTAGGGTGCAGGAACTTGCCTGAAAACTTCAGACTCCCAAAGAGCCTCTTCTTCCTCAGCCCTGCTCCCTGCCTCCCCCTAACAGCTTCTCTCCTCCCCTCCTACAGATTCCCCTGATCCAGAAAGCCACTGGGGCCCAGGCGTGAGGCCAGCCAACACAAAGCTAGTGAAGATCACTCACTGTTATGCACTCAGACATCAACTGCCTTCAACACGTGGGAATTCCTTTTATATCAAAGACAATCAGAGTTTCATTTTTAAGCTCTGGTGCCTTATTTTGTAGGGCCAGAAGGTTGCATGTCCAATCCGCTGCTCTTTTTTTTATTACAAAGGGTGGGAGGGGATTTATTTTGTAATTAACTGTATATTGTATCAGGCCAGGGTTTGGATCCACTCCTCAGTTAGGACTGGCAGCTTGTCTGGTGTTGCAATCCTGGTGCCTTGCTGTTCTCTGTCCTTGGGTGGCTGCCCAGAGCTCAGAGCAGAGGCTCGGTGGGATGCAGAGCATGGACTGTGGAGCTGTAGGAAGAGAACATCCAGGACCCACCTCTCCTGGGCTCCCTGTGCTCCTGCAGCCGCCCTCCTGGGCACTGCCCACGCCCTGCCTCTGCCCCCAAGCTGTTTCTGTGGCTGGCTTTCCCTGTCTGAGTGTCTTGCCCACAGGGTCCCCCCAGTGCTTACAGTCCTGCCCAGGCTGGGCTTCCCGGAGGTGACAGTCACCCCCTGGGAGGGTGACAGTTGGGCACTGCCAGCAGGTGCTGCCCACTTCCATGCTGCCTTCCCTCGGGGACATTTCCTCCCGGGATCTGGAGTGGGGAGAGCTCCAGGACGTGTTAGTGGAGGGAGTCCAACTCAGCCCAGGTCTGAGCCAGGCTTGATGAGGTCCCACCACCAGGAATGCCAAAACATAGCACTGTGCCAAAGCCACCCCGTGCTCCGAGAGGGAGGCAAAACCACCAAGGCCACTGTCCCTGAGTGCCGTGGGACATCTGAACCCCCACAACAACTAAAGCTGTGGGTCGGAGGGACCAGGCAGGGCCCTGTAGTGGTGGGGACAAGGCTCCTCCAGCACTGCGGCCTGTACAGCTGGCCTGGGACCAGTGCTCCTGGGGCAGCCACAGGATGCTCCAGCAGGCAGCACAGAAGCCCCTGCCTTGCTCGGTCTGCTGATGGCCAGTGGCTTTGCTGCCCTTAGTGACAATGCAAGGTTGTCCCCTGTATCCTCCCCCCAGTGCCACCAGGGCCCTGTGCTGGCCTGTGCCCCTTCCCGGCCTGTCTCGGTGCCTGTGCTAAGTGTGGCTGTAGCAGCCAAACCCACGTGTGAAGTCAGCCTGGTGCTGCTGTGGGGTGGTGACCTGCATGGTCACCGTGGGGGGCTGGAGGTCCCTCCATTGGCTCCCTCACCCACAGCTCGGTGCCACCCCCTGTTGCCATAGGGACCCAGGTACCTGTCCTGGCAGTGGCCCTAGTTCTGGCCAGTCCCTTTGCTAGGAGTGACCTGCTGTGGGGTAGATGGCTGGGTGGGTGGGTGCTGTGGGGCTGGTGACACCCTGTCCTCCTCCCTGCCGCTGGGGTGGTGAGCACCAGTGTTATCAGCCCCCGGCTTGTGCTCACGCCACGGGGCCACCAGCGCAGATCTGGCGCTTGCTGGCGGGCGTGCCGGGCGAGGTGCCCTATCTGCATGTGCTTGTGCATGCCTGCGTCCCCGACGCCCTCGCTGCTGTACGATAATAAAGCCTTGTCACCGCCTTCCTTGGCTCTCGTCCCTCCTGTACCCATCTCCCCTGCCACAGCTCGACCAGCCATGGCATGGGCTGGCCCAGGGCTGCTGGCCCCAAAGTGAGCAGAGGTTGGTCTTGACGATCTTATTAGAGGTCTTTCCAACCGTAATGGCTCTATGATTCTATGTTCCTTCTGGGATGGGGGAACAAGGGATGCATGGAAGTGAAGTCCTTGCTCACACTGCTCCTGCAATGCTCCTGTGAGCTCTTGGCCTCTCCATGGCCACCACGTTCCCCGTGGGCTCCTTGCCCCATCCCTGGGGCTGCTCCTGGCCAGCCCTGGGTGTGGGTAGAGCCTTGTCCTGCTCCCGCAGGGTGGCTATAGGGCCAGGAGCCACCCAGGGTGGCTGGTGGGCTCCAGCTGCATTGCCATTGCTAACTGGGGAAGCTGGTCACTGTGGGGACACCCCAGCCAGTGGCACCTGAGGGTTCAGAGAAGAGCTGATGTGGGCCCAAGGCTCTGTCTGTCCCAGCTCTGGTGGCAGCAGCTCATGCTTCCACCATCTCCCCCTGCTCTGCTGCCCGCTGTGCGCAGCCCCTGCCCTTGCCCTGCCATCAGAGCCCATCCCAGCCCCGTGCGCCCTTCCCTGCGCTGGGGTACAGCCGGGTGGCTCTGGGGGTACCTGCCCTCTTGGGGTCAGCCCACAACGGAGCTCACATGGGGGACTTTGCTGTCCTGCCCTCCCCAGGGCACAGGCAGTTCCCTTGTGCCCTCAAGGCCCTCCATGTGTCCCCTTGGGCTGGGCAGAGCCATGGACAGGAGAAAGGGCCCTGAGCCACTTGCCCTGAAGCAGAGTGGCCCTGCAGATCTGTGGGGTGGGAACAGCTCAACAGCTCCCAGCGGCTCCTCATCTGTGGCCAGACGCTGCCCTGGAGCAGCAGGACTGGCAGGAGGGCTGCAGCACCCAGGGCTTCCTGCACCAGCTCCATGGTGCCAGCCTGGGGGACATTCGGGCCCCCTCTGCCCCATGGGGTGCAGAGCCACAGGGCAGGGCTGCACTCGGGTGCTGTGGGTGCTGAGCAGGCAGCAGGGCTGGAAAGGGGCTCACCTGGGGCTGGCAGGGCTTGGGGGAACTCCTGGGGACACTTTGCCTGTGTCCCTGCTCTAGGCGCTGGGGTGCTGGTGCCACAGTTTGGGGAGCACTACAGGCCTCCCCCAGGACACCTCTGGGTCACAGCAGGGGTCAAAG